>CAUYQV010059417.1:0-43546 GCA_963574575.1 Galagoides demidoff
GCCTGTGGTCCCAGCTACTTGGGAGGCGGAGGCAGGAGACTCACTTGAGCCCAGGAGTTGGAGGTTGCTATGAGCTGTGATGCCATGGCACTCTACCCAGGGGGATAGGTTGAGGCTCTGTCTCCAAAAAAAAAAAAAAAATCAATAAAAGACATGACCCCCACCCTCGAAAACCTCACAGTTAGGGAAGCAACTGTAAACCCTTAAAGCTTGAGTCCTGCTATTTAACAAAGGAGCATGATTTACTCCTCTTTGAATAGCTAATTGGTGGAAGAGCTGAGAGGAAATCTCTGGGCCTGGTGAGTCTTCCACAACATCCCCCGGCTTTGTGTAGCCACAGTGAGAACAAGGAGACTAGACCTCTGGGGGTACAGGAGTTGGGCTGGGGGTGCTTCACACTGACCGTACCTCTAAGGAAAGAGGACACAGAATCAATGAGGCAAACATCAGTGTGGACCCTGGGAAGAGAGGAGTCCCCAACCAGGGTTTTTAGGAAGGGTGCATTTGGGAAGGAGAGAGAGAATGAGAGAGAGAGAGAGAAGGGAGGATCATTTTAGATTGAGCAAGAGCATGAGGTCATGAGAATAAACCAGATAGCTTCATGGTTGCTAAAGAGACCCACATGGCTGGAGTGGAAGTATTTCAGGAGAGCAGGGGAGAAGCTGCATGGAGCTGGTAAGATCAGCTCTTTGTTCAACATATACCACAGAGCACCCCGTGTATACCAGACATTGTGCCGGGCACTGGGGACACCCAGAGGAATTAGAAACAGCATCGTATTACAATGGTTCTCCCACTCTGGCCACCAGAAACTTGATTCTAAAAGCCAAGTAGGGTTTACCTAATCTACCTATGGGAATAAAACCCGAGGCGAACTCCAACTCAGAACGTTATGATACATGACAGAAAAGTGTGATGAAGATGATTGAGAACTTTGTTAAAAGATCACGTAGTTCGTGATCTACTGTCTACTTGATGGCGATGACCTGAGACAGACACTGAGGCTGTGTCAGGCACAGTCCCTGCTCAGCGAAGCAGGTCAGCCTCTGTCAGGGAAGTTTCGTGAACTTTGAGGAGCGAGGCTGCTTCTGCCTCTGCTCTAGGGTCCCCTCAGCCCTGCATGCCTGAGTTTCCTCCTGGCTTCAGAAGCCTCATTTCTAAGGGCTGGTTTGCCTCTTCCTTTTTCACGCACTCACCGTGGGTCAGTTGATTTCCTTCTCCTCAAGCTCCTCTGCAAATCTTGGTGGTGGGTATATGACGCTCAAGTCCAACGGCGTGTCTGAGTTTCCTTCCCAAAGCTATTATCTTGTTTCTGGCTGTCCTGGACTTTATAAAGGACCTCGTTAGTCAGTCTGCTGTGTTGGTGGGAGGGTTTTATTCTTGTTTGTTTTTAATTCTTCTTCAGGAAAATGTCACTTCCTCTATAGAGGATGAGATGAAAAGGTTGCCTTTTGTAACATCATTTAGCATCTATTTGCACCCAATAACACATTAAGATAAGAAAAATTGGTAGAATTCAGTGACTTACTAGATATGAATCAAGAAAGGGAAAGGACTGAAATGATAGGAGGACTCCAATCTCGCGCTGCTCGCCTGGGCCAGAGTAGTGGTATTACCTCTCCTCTTGCAAACTCCATCTCAGAAATGAGCGTGTGCTGGTCTGGACCGTACCTCTGCCTCCCCACATTCCCCCAGAAAGTGAATTATATGGCTGCCTTTGAGTTCTTAGAAAAGTGCCCTCCTCAGGGAAGCAAAGAAGACACTTTTGGTGATTAACTAGGTTCTTTATTTTCAAGTTAGAAAGCTAAGGGTGCACCACTAGATACTCCATTAAGATTAGAAAAAGAAAATAGGGTGGTGCCTGTGGCTCAGAGGAGTGGGCGCTGGCCCCATATGCCAGAGGTGGTGGGTTTAAACCCAGTCCCGGCCAAACACTGCAAAAAAAAGAAAAGGAAAATAATTACTTTTAATACTTTCCCATTTTATTTTTTATTGTGAAAAATGAAAACATAGGAAAAAGTAACAAACTGATAAAGGAACTCATGTACTCCAATATATTTCTTTTGATTTTGATTATATTTCATTATTAATAATATTCTGTAAATAATACATACAGTAGTCTATTATATATAATATAGTCCATTATATGATTTCCATGGATAATTTGGAAAGCATGTGCTAGAAAGTGCTTTACAAATAGGTGTATTCCATTGGCGGAAATGTGAATTAGTATAACTCGTATGGAATCCCTATGGGGATTTCTCAAAGTACTAAAAAGGATATGTACCCTTCAATCCAGCAATCTCACTACTGGGGATCTACCCAAAGGAAATGAGTCATTTTACCAAAAAAAAAAAAAAAAAATACCTGCACGTACATGTTTATCACAGCACAATTCATAATTGCAAAGATGTGAAACCAACCTAAGTGTCCATCAACTGATGAGTGAATAAAGAAAATGTAGTACACACGCACACACACACGCACACACACACACCACCAGACCGTACACACTGCACCAGGTCAGCCCAGACTGTACACTTCTCTGTGCCATTCCATAACTGGTGTAGAAAATCTAAACTGATAAACATCAAGTCAGATCTTCAAAAAGGATCTTTCCACAAACAAGTACTAATATGCCCAATATATTTTTTAAAATCTCAGTTGCTATAATAGTCACATTAAATAAATGTATAGGACCTTGGGGAAGGCATTTTTTAGAACCTGTTTTAGCATCTATAAATGAGGCACTTGGAGAGTGTCTATGGCCTGTAATATTCCTTCTGGCCCTAACATTTTATGAGCCATTTCTGTGGAAGCTATAAATTGTTAAAGCCGAACATCCTATCCATACAAACACATAATCTGTATTCTGTCTTTTCTTTTAGCAGGAGCCTTACATGAGCAGCATACTGTTATGTAAATCTTTATCACAGTCATCAGCACTTATTGAGGACCTCTGCTCTGTGGCAAATGTCACCGAACACTACCAGGAAGGACTATGAAGGAGGCCACATTTTGCAGATTCCATTCATAATTATGTGGCAATCTCAGACCACACAGACACTGCCAGTGGTTCATCACGCCATTGTCCTGTCACGCCTCCCTTCAGAAGGAATTGCCTTGGTGTTGGGAAGCTGGCACCCTGCTCCGCTGGCTGCAGAGAGCCTTGTGGCACTTAGAGGGATGGGCACGCAGTGAAGATTCTTTCAGTACAGTGACAGGCATGTCACACACTGCTGTGCAGGCCCTGACATGCCCCAGATTAGCAGGCACGCCTGTGGTCAAAGACGTGTGACTGGCCTTTCCACCCTTGTCCTGAAAACTTCAAATCCTCCCTCACATTCTGAACAAGCCATTCCCACCCAGTTAGAGCCTATCTTGCTATTTTGTTTCTGTCCAAGTGCAAAAAATGAAAATGCATAGCAGTGACTGCAGCTGACATTTGAATACCAAAAAAATTGCCACTTTTCTGTCAGACGGAGCTTGGAGAGGAGAAGCAGCAGAGACCAGGAACTGTGGACCAAATGAAAGATTGCAACGTGCTCACCATCGAAGAGAAGGGTGGCTTTTGAAAATGGGCCTTAGTGTCAGACAGACATGGACTGGCCTGTTCATCTCCACCACTCACTGGCCTGATGACCCAGAGCAAGCTTATTTTTTATACATTTACAATACTTATTGCATAGGGTTGACAGCAGAATTAAATGAACTAATGCCTATAATTGCTTAGAATACTTGGTGGTAAGCACTAAAGAATCAGTTGCTATCAACATTGGTAAATGACCTTGTTAAGTTATAAAAACCAAAGATTACCCCAAATTTTCCAGTGGCAAATTCTTCTTAAAAACTGATTGAGGTGTAGAATATAAATGTCTTAACATAATAACTAAGAAAATGCTGTGAAGGCTATGTTAACCAGTTTAATGAAAACATTTCAAATTATATATAAAACCAGCATATTGTACCCCATGACTGCATTAATGTACACAGCTATGATTTAATTAAAAAATAAAAATAAAGTCAATAATCTATTCTTATATCTCAGAAGACTACAGAAAGAAGAGCAAAATATGCCTAAAGCAAGCAGAAGAAATATAAAAATTACAGAAGAAATCAATGAGTTTGAAAATGGGAAAGAGTAGAGAAAAATCAACAAAACCAAAAATTGGCTTTTTAAAAAGGTCAAACCTCTAGCCAAGCTAAACAAGAAAAAATTGGAGACAAAAATTACCAATATCAGAAACAAAAGTGGAGAAACCTGATAAACACTAACTCAGCCAGGGGAGCAAGGTCAACATTGACACTAATAAATCAGGTTGATACTATGGACCCTTGATATATGTGATAAAGATACTCTTTACACCTATGCTTTCTTAAAACCCATAACATGTTTCTGATCATGAGGAAAATAGGCAAATTCCAATATGGGGGCATCCTACAAAGTAGTTGACCAGTACTCCTCAAAACTGTCAAGGTCAAAAGCAAAGAAAGTCTGAGAACCTGTTACAGTCAAAGAGAGACCTAAGGAACCCAGAACCAGAATAGAATGAGGTATCTGGAGGGGATCCTGAAAGAAAAAGACACTAAGTAAAAATCATGGAAATCTGAAAAAAAAAAACTGATTGATATAGGCTGGGCACGGTGGCTCACGTCTGTAATCCTAGCACTCTGGGACACTGAAGTGGGTGGATCACCTGAGCTCATGAGTTGGAGACCAGCCTGAGCAAGAGCAAGACCCCATCTCTACTAAAAATAGAAAACCGACACAAAAGGATCACTCGAGCCCAGAGTTGGAGATTGCTGTGAGCTGTGATGCCATGGCACTCTGTCTCAATAAATAAATAAACACTGATTGATGTAATTAAGAATTGCAAAGTGAACAGTTGGGTGCCAGATGCCTACAACCTGTCCTTTGCATCTTTGGGCATGTCAGCAAGGAGGAACCAGTTTACCTCTGGCCAGTGAGAACACAGAGGTGATAAACTGGAGGCCCAGCTGTCTCTCAGTGCCCCTGGGCATGATCCCATCAGCACCACATGTCTTCACATGCCTGTTCTCAGCTAATAATATAATGCAGATTCCCAGTAGGTGACTACAGAGACCTCTAGCCTCAGCAGTTCAGGTATTTGTCCAGAGCCTGAGAGAAGAGGCAAAAAAAAATCACCTGTGCAAAATTTTTACTTTAAGGCTATATTTTCATCTGTGACCCACATTCTCTCAGTTGACCAAGAATTCATGTCCATAATCTTTTTGCTCTTCTGTTCAGATCAAAGGAATTTTTAATTAACGGGTAAGAAAAATAGTCATGTTCCCTAGGTAATCAGTCTGTTAATCTTTATGAAATACTCCTCCACCACATTCATCTCTTAACCACTTATTGGTAAGTGGAGTTTATCATGGAATGGTGTGATACCCTCCTCATCAGAGTATCGAAAATGTTCAGTGGGAAGAGAAGCCCAGTGTGCTTTGATTTGAATTCACAAAAGTACCTGGAGAAAATTATAGCCAAACGAGGGGGTCTGATGTTATCCATCGGGCCTTTGCCTGGAATAAGAAAGACAAAGACGGTGGGAATTAGCCCAGTTGTAAATCAGATGATCTCAACAACTCATTAAGACCTATCTTGAGCAAACAAATTGCCTGGAGAGTGCTTTCCGGAGTTTTTCGTTTTATACAAATACAGAAAAGGAGCAAACTGTAGAGGACACGGGCATGCAGAGGAGGCTGCTGAGGAGTGAGGTGGCTGTCCTGGGAGTTCTGGGCTCCTCTGGCTTGAACTCAACACTAAGGGCTTAAGAGATGAAACCTGTGGCACACTTATAACTCATCAGAAGTAGCTTAGATGAAAAGCTCACAGGCTTGGATGAACACTAAATCAGTTTACTCTGGATCTATGCATAACCTCAGGAGCAAAACAGTTGAATCATTTGGGGTCATATTAAAAAAATAAACAAAAAGAAAAATTAAGCAAACCCAAGCAGTGGATTTTTTTTTTTTGAAATGTCTAAAATATAGCTGACAGGAGGTACACCGTAATGGTTAGAAGACTTAACTCTGGAGCCCACGCAAATACATATCCCAGTTACTAACTTCAAGACCTTGTGTCAATGACCTAACCTTGCTGAGCATCATGTTCCTAATCTCTGAAAAGTCATGCACAGACAGCGCAGAGAGAGGAGAGAGCCTTAAATGAGATAGTACATGCACAGTCCCTAGCCCAGTAGGAAAAGTCAATCAAGTTCTGCTTTCCTTGCCTGTGTCTTTCTGAGATAACCATTGTATGGGACTTTTACTCTATACTGAGATAAGCACAGGTTGAGGGGGACAGTAAGTGGAGAAACATAGCAGTCCCTGTGAAATGTCAGCACTGTGTTAGTTACCCTTCGTATTTTGACTGTGTTTTCCTGTTCCCTGCTTTTCAGTTCTAGCCTTAGACACATACGACCAGTCTTAGTTTATGAAGACCGTAAATCAGATTTGCATTCAAACTAACCCCAGATGTCTAGTTCCAAAACCAGAACCGAAGGTTCTCAAGGTCTGCATCAGAAGGCCGTGTCAACAGCGCACTCTCCTCTCCTGAAAGAAAAAGACACGGCTGCCCACTTGTTTGAACCCATGCATGTCTGGGCTCCCAAGCACCAACCACCTGCCCCCATTTGCCTGACAGGAGTGGAGCTCCGCAGATTCGCAGCTCCTTTGCAACATCCTATGCACAACCTTTGGCAACCCAAGGCCTCACCTGGGGGCTGAGTTGGAACAGGCTGGGAACCAATTTCTGCCTCCTGCATGGAAAGTGGACAAACAGGTTCCCAGCGCCTCGAGCCACCAGGTGTTCTGCTCCATTCTTTGAGCATCAGACCTAGTTCTTTGGAACTGAGTGGCAGTGTTCCCTGTCCCTCTTGCACATGGTTTCAGTAACAGCCATATCATTCACCTTTGGTGACCTCTGTGTGTTTTGCTGGACAGTGCCTTAATCCGGCTGGCAGGAGACTGTGGGTACCGTGGGACAGGCCTGGTCTCCTCCCGCTTTGTGAGCCTGCTCATCACAAAGTTATCAAAAAAGAGATTTAGTCAGTAGGAAACATATGGTAGTAGATTTGACACAAATTGGAAAGCTTAAGTATGTAGGAAGTGCCACATTTGGTTACTTCTTTATTTTTATTTTTATTTATTTTTTTTTTAGATTTTTATATCAAATTAAATTCTATCCTCCACCTCCATCCAGACTGGGGGGATTCAAAGGCAAATACTTTGGAGGTTCCCTTCTCCTCCATCCTTCTCCCCAACAGAGTCTTATATATTCAGAGAAATCTCCCTGGACTTTGATCCATTCCAAGTACTTTGGAAATAGAAATTAATTCAGCTTGCCTGTGTCCTTTTGAAGCATCAAAGTCCAGTGACCTTGGTGCTTATGAGTTGATCATTGTGGTTGAGGCAGGTGAAGTCAGAGGGCTTGGGCTGAGCACCCCAAGTGCCTCCGTATATTCCATACCCTATGGCAATGTTTGATGATGAACATGGCTGATTTTACGGAGCTTTCAGGGGTTCTCTTATCCCTTAGGGACCAGAACTGAATCATGGGCTAATAGTCTCAGTGTACCAAAAGTCACACAAATCCAGAAGAAAAAGAATACTTCATCAGACACATAAATAAAATAAGGCAATTCATATGACTTAATAATATGTGGCAAAAAGTATCTGACCTCACTAATAATCAAAGAAATGCAAACAAATGCAAGATTTTTCAAATATCTATCAATTTGGTAAAGTTCTGAAGAAATTGGCAAAACTCAGCTTGAGCAGAGCATGGGCCCCCAAAGGGCCCTGTGTCCTCTTTGGGGGTCTCCCCCATTCTGCTGCTCTGATTGTGTCTCAATTTTATCTCTCCCAGCTTAACATTTTAATATGAACTCACTTTCCAGAAAACAGAAGTCAAGGGAGACAGGCTCTCAGGTGACAACTTCCACTTCCCGCTACACAGCATACCTCCCTTAAGGGAAAGAAACCCCACATTTTCTTAGAACAGGTGGTAACACACAGAATATCTCAATGAATTATTCTGCTGCAATAGATAAGAAAGTTAGGCTGTTTCCAGGGAGCTTTGTGTGTGTGTTTTGATTTTTTGGCTACTATAAATAAGGGGGTAATGAACATTCCAGCACATACATTCATTCGCATATTTATGATGAACTCTTGGGAGTAAATTCCTAGAAGTGAGAGTGTTAGCTCAGAAGTTATGCACAAACAGCACTTTAATAAAAACTGTTAAGCTAGACTTTCAAAAAAAGTGCAGTAATTTACATGCCTGCCAACAAGCCGTGATTGCTTATTTTCCTCATCTTTATCAGAGTTTGTTAGATTTTAAAACTTTACCAAATTGATAGGTATTTTTAAAAAATCATTTTTCTGCATTTATCTGATTGTTAATGAGGCCAAATTCCTCTGTCCATATGTAAGTTAGTCATATTACTTGCCTTATATTTTGTTTGTGTAGCTGATGGGATATTCCCTTTCTTATTGATACGACCTTTGGTATAGTAAGGCTATTAGCCTAATTCAGTGCTGGTCCCTGAGGGATAAGAGAATCTTCCTGAAATTCCAAAAACTTAGCCATCTTCATCCTCAACTAAAATGGGCAGTCACTTGAACAAACCAGTCCTGCCTGCATTTGCTGAAGAATGTCAGCTGTGGATTTTGGCCCTGACAAGCCCAAAGAAGACTCCAGTCATCCAGGAGGTTGGGCCATACCTGGCTTCCTCACCACTTACTGGACTCATCTCCAGAGGAGAAAAGGTTCTGATCTATGCATGATATGAAAACCCTCCACACCCACCTCGTGAGTCTAGAGCTTAGGATAGGGGTGTCAGTGATAAAGAGCACACATGTCTGTGTGACAGCCATCTCTCCTGTACAAATCGTTAGCTTAAGGCAGCATCTTTTCATAATATAGGACCCCCCCCCCCCACCCAATAGCTTGTTGAAGATCATGAACCTCTTTTCAGGTGTGGCTTTAAATCATAAAATAAAATAGAAAAGATTATAGAAGAAACCAATTAGGTTAAAATGCTTGTCAAAATATTTTCTAAAAATGAATTTGTGACTGATATAGGTTTAATAGCCCCTAAAATAGTAAGAAATAGCAACAAGTCTAATAGCTATTACACATTTGGAATTAATGCTGAGGTTAAAGGATATCAGTAGCAATCATAAAATAATTTTAAAAAGCTGCTTTCAACTAATGGTGAAGTCCCAGGTAACACTAATACTAATGTAGTTTGTTGTCTACATTGCTAATGGAAAGACATGCTAAGTTTCAGTTGGAAGTGTGGAAGGGTGGAGGAGATAAGATAGAATCTTTTGCCATCCAAGTTTACAGGCGTTCTGAATTCTGGGGGTAGGTTAAGAGCCTTTTTATAAGAGGCAGAACCACTAGTGTTAATTCAGAGAAGAATTAAGCTTTAATGCTTCCCTTAGGAGTCCCTAGAATTCATGCGTATCATGTTTTTTGCTGTATTGAAGTTTCATATTTTTCAAGAGTTCAATTTTAACTTTGGAGTTTTCTGATTATTCCACATGCTACTGATTTTTTGGTGGATGGGTGCTTTCCCTCCAAAGAAGCAAGGGTGAAGATACAGCAGAGATGATGAGCTCCTCTCCAATGGAGACAACTCTTCTCTGGGGCCAACAGGAGTGTGCTTGGTACAAGGCAATCTTTCTGGAGAGTCACCGGAATGTTGAGCAGATCAGGACAGCCAAGCAAATCTGGAGAAGGGTATAAACTGGGCCTAATGCTTAATAAAGGCTCTTCCCAGCCAAGGATTATAAAACTATTCATCCATGCTTTCTTCTAGAATTTTATAGGATAAAATATGTTCAAATTCTTCTTTCATCTGGAGTTTATTTTGATGTAAGGAAAGAATGAATAATCTTAATTTCTTTCCCACCTGGATAGTCCGTTGTCATGGTTATCAACTTTTCTCCACTGATTAAAAATGCCACTTTTGTGATGACTGAATTCCTGCACACATTTGAGTCTCTTTCTGGACTTCCTATCTATTCCATTAACCTATATGTTCCACCAAGTCTAATTAATTGGCTTTTTGATTCATTTAATATGTGATTCTTATGGATTACTTAGAAATGCAATAATTATACCTTAGAGTTTTGATACAGGGAGAGGCGAAGGTAGAAAATATTTACCTTTTTAATGAGGCCACATCTTTTTGCCTCTGGAATTTGCCATCTTCTCTTTGTGTGACTTTTCCCATCAGATAGAGTCACTTCTGGGTCCTTAAATTTCTCTTAGGAATCTGTCTGAGGGAATTTCTTTATGTATCTCTATTTTCATAGATATCCTATTCTCATATTATGACTAAGCAACTGTTCCCTAACTAGAATATGATGTAGTTGTAACAACCTTGTATATATAAACAGATTCGAATTTTACTATCCATTTTAATGAAAGTATTATTGAGAGAAATTGCTTTACATGTGATCACTGTATATTCCCCTGAATAAGGGAAATCTCCAGCCTTTGTTTTTGACAAATGTACCTCTGACCCCCCTCCCCCACCCTTGCCTTCATCTTGCTATCTCATATGGTTTCTAATCTCACCCTAAATGTCACTTATTCACAGAGTGAATAGGTCCTCCATTACAAGTTCTCCTCATGTGTAATAGTTTTCAATTGCATAATTTTTTTTGTTTAATCATTAGCTTAATGTTGATCTCTCGTGCTAGATTTTAAGTTCCACAGTGACAATGACCACATTTACTCTGCTTGCTTGAATATCCTCAATAGCTAATTCAGAACCTGGCATGCAGTAAGAGTTCCATAAATTCTTGTTGACTAAACAACAGTTACTGTTATCTTAACAAGTTGGGGGGCGGGGGGGGGGGGAGGTAGCATAAAATCAAGTTATAAATTTGGCTTGAAGTCCGAATGCCTGGGTCTAAATCTGTCTGTCTCACTTATGAACTGTATGACCTTGGGCACATTACTAAACTTGCCAGTGCCTTAGTTTACTTACATTTCTATAAAATGGGAGTAATAGCATCTATAGCAAAAGGTTTTATGGGGATTAATTATACAATGTGGCCACAAGAACTCAATAAATGTCAGTTATTATCACGTAATCATCCCTAGAGAGGAAATTTCTTGAAGGAAAATAAAGATAAAGCATAGAAAATGTTTAAAAATCTTGCTTCACATCCAGTTCTTTGAATCTTTCAAGTAAGAACAACAACAAAATAACCTCACACAAAAAGAAAACTTCAAGGAAGTCACATTTGGCAAGATCTCTATAAGCATCAATTCCCCAGTAGGTGAGAAGAACTAGACCTACCCCCCCTTCCTTTTTAAACACATGAGCTTTTTGTTTCCTTAGCCAAAAAAATGCTTCTGTTGAAAAAAGGTTGCATGGTCATAAATGAACTTCTAACAAAGCCAGCAAATTTTTGGAAATAGCAGTCCGTTTCTAACAAAGAGTGGTGGCTAGATTGAGCAGGAGAGTCAAGGGGACAATGGCAAGCAGACAGCTGGCATTTTCATGCAAACTATTGGCCAGCAATGTCAATCACCAGCCCCCAAATCCAACCTAAATGCCACAGTGTGATAAGAGCCACCATCTTTGTTGCCATCATCACATCTTTTCTCTTCACATATAACAATAATTGCGTACCTGCCAGCTTAGGCCTCAGGAAGAATTTATTTCTTGACCTATGAGCTGTTTCTCTACCCTTAGGTATGCCGGATGAGCATAACTCTGCTGGGCTCAACAGCATTTCTGTGGAAAAGAAAAATAGCAAAAAGTACTGTTAACTCTTCAACTATTAAAGAAATGAGTGGTTCATGACCACCAGAATAAGCAACATATATATCATTAACAAAATAGAATAAAACTATCTACTATCCACTTATCCTTCCATTCTATCAATTTTTTTCAAAAATTAAAAATAAAAAACTTCCTATTATCTCTCCTGAATGACTATACCTCTTTCTTCCAGCAAATCTTCTCAAGATACTTCCAGAAGACTGACACTACCCTGGAAGGACACAGGACTGATTGAAATGCGGTACTCAGAAGGCTGAGTGCTCCCCTATGCCCTTTGGCACCTAAGGGATTTCTTGTAATAAACAGTTTTCACATTCTGAAGTACATGAAAGGTCGGCCTTGACACATCTCTCTGCAGTCAAGAAGCATGGTTACAACAGGTATAGATACAAATTCAAGATCACAAAGGAAGGAAAAAAAGATGGGCATTCAGTGGGAAAAGGAGTGGGTAAAATAAAATATACAGCAATTCAGAGTAGTAAGAATGCTGGCTTTTCTTAAAACCAGAGGGGAAGCAGTTTGAATCACGGTGCAGCATGAACAGGAGTGCAAACTCACTGCAGCTGAATTACCCGTTTCTTTCTCTTTGTGTTTGCACTTCAGCAGAATTCCAAACGGCAGTTAACAAGGCTGAGGAGACCCATGAAAGATCAAGACAAAGGCAGCAGCTTCCTGCGACCGACAGCCATGCCTGGCTTCCCCACATGAAGTACTCCTTGACCCCTGAAAACCATTGACTTGCTTTCACCCTATACAGAGCAGCCATCCTGGAGCACCTCAGAGAAGAGGCTCTTTGAGTGGCTACAACCACATTAAAACATATCAAGGTGGTGAGCATCACCTTTCCCACCTGTGACCTACTGTTCCTAAGGAGACAGATCTGGAGTCTCCCGGAAGGCAACAATTGCTATAAGCAGTGTTATTCCATACATCCTCGGTTCTTTGATGAGGAAGAAAGGATGGCAGAAAGAAGTCTGCTGTCTAACTTTCTTGTTATGTCAGAAATCTCTTTGAATGATCATCTAGCACCAGGATGCCAGTGGATTCCTTCACTATAAGAAAACACAATCTTGCCTTTAATTTTATTTGAGCAACTTAGAGAAGTAAAAGCCTTTTCACAAACCGATTTCTATGTGTGGTATTAACGCTAAGTAAGTGTTAATGCAGCATGGAAGAAGCTATGGATTCCAAAGTAGTAGGGGTTTAATGAAGTTTACTCTTTTAAATTGTGATGTAGAATTTGTAGCAAAAAACCTTAAAAAAAAAAAAGGAATAAGAGGAAAAGGAGAAAGAATAAGAGATAGCTAGAAGAGAGGTGGGGACTAAGAAGGGAACATATTTGAGGACACGGTAGTGTGTGCGACCTTGCCAAAGGTAAGAGAAGAAAGTGATATTGTTGAGAAGAACAGGCATATTTTCCAAGCAAGCCAATGAGGACCATGAGATTCTCCTGCTGGGGAATGAGCATTCTTTGGTCATATGTGGGTGTAAGAGGAACCACATGACAGAGCTTAGTGATGCAAGATGAGAAAGTAACCAATTCTCCTGATCCAGGCCTAGCAGTTAGCAGTCCCAATCAAGATGACAGCGTCTATGGGCACAGAGCTTTGCTTAATGCCCTGAACATCACTGGCACTCACTAAATGTTAAAGAACACAAATACTGGAATTGGTTTTAAAATATCTAGCTGTTTCTCTTCAATTTGGGGTTGAATTTCCTTTCGCAATATGAACTAGGTTCCTGCCAATTTTAAAGTTTACAGCTCCAGCTGTTAGGGAGTTATGCAAGAGCAGAAGTGATCAAAGGGCCTCAAGAGTAGAAAATGCATTTTTCCCCTTAGTTGCATAACTAACTCCCCAAATGGAATGGGCAATGCAAAATGCAATAGAAATATCATTTGGCCCCTCCTCCTGCCTCTCACTGTACCTGTCCAAGGGGGGGACAAAAGTTCACCTTGGAGGGATAAAAGGACATGAGACTCAAAGTTAATATGTCCAAACACTTTGCAAAAAAAAAAAACTTGTGACTACAAACAAAAAACTACAACAAGTTAGAGCAAAAACCAAATTCCCTTTAACTCCAGAGCACTTTTCCTCAGAAGGTGAACTTAGCACATTAAAAAATATAGCTCACCAAATACAAAATATAATTCATGATAACCAGCACAAAATTCGAATGACTTCATTTTCTGAATGTCTCTCTTCCTACTGGTCTTTTAGGACTTTTAGGGACTTCCCTAAAAGTCCCTTTGTGTCTCTTTGCATCCCCAGTTCCTGTCATAAAATAAGATCTAATATCAAACATATGAATGAGGCTTATAAAAACATGACTTTAACCATATAGGTAGACTATCTGCAAAACCCTAGACGTAATACGATGACAATTTCTAGAAATAAGAATCAGTGGCTTGATAAAGGCCAACCTGGTGTTATCTTACTCAATTTTCTTTTTTCCTCACAGCTCTTATGTCAAAAGAATAACAATAAAAGCTGGGCAAAGTCAGGAGGTAGAAGACTATATAAACCCTTAGCAGCGACTCCAAATGCCTTTGGGGTTTCAGATGCTAATAGCCTACCTATTGGTTTCTGAAAATAGCAATGACCAGACTATAGAAGCCCAAATGAACCCTGATTGTGATAATCCTGGGTCTAATGATCCCACATCCCCCTAAGAATGGCCCAAAAACCACTTAGCACATGATATTCCTAGATCTAGGATAGGGAATATCCTCCTTGAGTGAACTCACTCAATGGACAGTTTGATGCAGATTTGTAACACATGCTACAAAAGACTAGGGAACTCCAACTTCAGTGGACAGATTCCATTCCAGTGGGAGAAAGGGAAGCTAGAGAGAAATTCCAAGAAGGGCAGGCAGCACCGTGAGAAAACAGGAAGGTCCTCGCTGACTTTAAAGAAGACATATCCTGGCCATTCATCTGTCATCCTCAGAGAAGTTTCTGTTCAAATCTCTTGCCCACTTATAGAGAGGGTTCTTTGCACTTTTCTTATTGTTTAATTTGAGTTCTCTGTAAATTCTAGTTATCAGGCTTTGTCAGATTCATAAAATGCAAAATTCTCCTACTCTGAAGGCTCATTGTCTTTAGTCATCAAAGAAATGCAAATCAAAACCACTCTAAAATATCACCTAACCCTAGCAAGATTAGCCCACATCACAAAGTCACAAAATACCAGATGCTAGAGTGGGTGTGGAGAGGAGGGAACACTTCTACACTGCTGGTGGGACTGCAAACTAATACAGCCTTTTTGGAGAGAAGTATGGAGAATCCTCAAAGATCTAAATGTAGACCTGCCATTTGATTTTGCAATCCCATTGCTAGGTATCTACCCAGACGAAAAAAAATTATTTTACCACAAAGACATTTGCACCAGAATATTTATTGCAGCTCAATTCATAGTTGCAAAGCCGTAGAAGCAACCTAAGTGCCGGTCAACCTATGAATGGATCAAAAAACTGTGGCATATATATATATATACACATATATCATGGAACAGTAGTCCATTGTTAAAAAAGATGGAGACTTTACATCTTTTATATTTACCTGGATGGAGTTGAAATACATTCTTCTTAGTAAAGAATCACAAAAATGGGGGAAAAAAATCCAATGTACTCCATACTAATTTGAAATCAATATATAAACAATTCTGTGTTCCTAAGAACAATAAAACACTATTATACTCCAGTTCAGGGGTAGAGGGAAGTGGGGAGGGGGATAAATGGCAGAAGGAGGGAGGGCATGAGGCAGGATCTCACCTAATGTGTACATGGTGAGGGTATACAACACACCCCCTGTGTAATAGACTCTTCCACAATTGGAACTTTAGCCTGGAAGTGAGAACAATGTAACCTAAAAATTTGTACCCTTATGTTAATTAGAAATTAAAAATAAATTTAAAAGAAAAGAAACAAAAGAAGACAGTTCTCTTTCCCTTGTGGTAAGACCTGTACTCCTTGCATCCTTAGTGTTTCCACCCTGCCATCCTATTTGAGTCTTCTGCTTATCTGGTCTTTAGCTTCTATCAGGGAGAGTAAAGGAGGATTCATGCACTGGAAAAATGTTGAATTAGAGGACTACTAAAACTCTTCCAGCTCTACAACTCTGTATTCAGTATATATTTTTAACCTTCTCATTTATCTCTACCTATGTTTTCTCTTTCTTATGTAGTGGACCCTTCCATGCTATATAAAAACATCATTTTTCTCATTGTTTCACAATCCTGTGCAAAAGCTGAATGTGTCCTCCCCTCCTTCCCCAGCCTAATGAACGTCTACACCTCTTAGGCTTTCACAATTCCTCAAACTGTGCTCTGAACCTTACTCTTCTTCCTTATTTTCTCTCTTGCCTAGAAACACTGCCCCTTTCAGAATCATTTTTTTACATCACTCTAGCTCTAGTATCTTTTATCTAATTTCTTCAGTATCTTGGAATGTGTGTCTTATAAGAAGATTCACGTACTCTCAGTTTTACAAGCACTGCTGAAACCATGGGTTGTATCTTTACTTGCAGGTCACAGTGGCTTCCAAATGTCAGAGGACTTGAAGGAATTTTCTATAGTGAGAAAAACACCAACCTAGAGTCTGGAGGTCTAAGTCTTGGGGCCAACTTGACTATTCAGTGACTCTGTGGTCTTACAACAAGGTATAGGAAAGGACAGGTATGCTACTTAATACCACTTTCCAGAAATTTGGTATTGCCAATTGTTACAACCATATATTCAATATTCTAACTTTATGTTTTAGAACACAAATTATTTTTGTAACAAAATGTATGTAAGGTAAGGTTTGACCTAATTTTGGCTAAATAACATCTTTAGACATTGACTATTTTTTAGGAATTGAATCTTAATTAGAGGTGAAAAGATGCTCTCCCTTAGGGGATGGGGTAGATAAGAATTGTGGGGGGCCATGGGAGTTATGTGGTGTGTGTTTTTTTGTTTGTTTTGAGACAGAGTCTCAAGCTGTCACCCTGGGTAGAGTACTGAGGCATCATAGCTCACAACAACCTCCAACTCAGGCTCAAGTGATCCTCCTGCCTCACTCTTTCTATTTTTAACAGTGATGAGGTCTCACTTTGCTCAGGCTAGTCTCAAACTCATGAGCTCAAGAAATCTACTCACCTCGGCCTCCCAGCCTGCTAGGATTACAGGTGTGAGCCACCATGCCAGCCACTTTTGTGGTTATTAAAAGCACTAAAGAGTTAAGAAAACTGGTAACTCATCATACCTTAGGTATTATTTTATCTAATGTAGAGAAAACATATTAATCAAGAGGTTCTTGTGAAAATTAAGTGAGACAGGTCTTTGAAAGTGTAAATAGCAAAGTGTTCTTAAAAATAACATGTAAGTATATATGGATTCTCATGATCTGAGGTTAATTAATATCAGAAAAAGACAGGTTAAACAGAATGCCTTTAAAAAAGGGATTAACAGGAGCATAGGAAATGATCAGGGGGAAATGAAAAGTTAGACTTAAACCTGGCTTTGAAAATTAAAAGTAAAAATTATGACAATAACTTATTTATCTTACATTAATAAACTATTATTGTGACTATGTGCTAAGACAAAGAATTAATAAAATATCGGGGATTAGTGAAATAATTTGTTCAGTAAAACTGCAACATAATATAATTAATTTATCTCATGCCTGAGTTTCTCAATATAAAGAGCATTGTTTCTGCAAAGGCAGTAGAAGATCATCAGTTTTTCCAGGGGCTGCTTTCTCTTTAGAAGCCCCAACCTGTCATCACTTTTGTCAATTTTCTCTATTTTAATAACTGATAAAAACCATGCCAGATTTTAATTTGTTAGTAACTCTATGTCTGGTCGAATATCTCTCCAACATCAATTTCATCATTGTTATGAAATTGTAAATATTTTCTAAATTTGTAATCTTTCTACTTTTTTTGTGTTGTTTTTCCAAAGCATTGTCATCTGTTTACAATGTCAGTCACCAGAAAGCTATTACATAAAGACACTGATAGTATGATGAAGACTATTAGAGTCAAATTCAAACAAAGAAGAATACTGAAGCGAGTCAATTCATTTCATAAGTGGTAAAATTGATTAGTTTTTGTATGAGAATCACTTGCTTTTCTTTGCACCCTTTTACCTGCCAGGCTTTGGGTGGTGAATTCTTAAGTAATGAGGGCTATGTTTGCCATTTTATATTTCTAATGATGCCCGCTACATTACCTTACTGAGGTAGGTGCTTGGTTAATCTTGACTGAATAATTGAATAAATAAATGAAGACACCGAGGAAGAAATAAACCAGTCAACATCTCTAAGCTCCCACTATAGATTTACATTTTAACCAGAAAGCTACACACAAGAATAACTAAGCTCAGTGAAACAGGATAATCACAACGCCAGAGATGACAATGAATTAACACTTAGACCAACTTTTTCAGGATTCACGATGAAAATGTTTAGGTTCTCACTACATCAATCCCTAAGCAGAGCTGTAAAGGAATAATATTTACAAAAATAATAATAATATTTGTAATAAAAACTGGCAGCTACCCTGTATGGAGGAGCATCTTTGGACCGGACACCTTATACATGTCATGTTCAAGATTCTCTCACTAGGAAGTCCCAGAGGAATATACAAAGTTGTAGGATAAACACAATTAATTGTCTTAGGGCAAGATTTTGAAGATTTGGGAGAAAGAATTTTCATATTATCTTTGTATTAAAAATAAACATTTTTTGAGTAAAATACAAACTAGCCATGCATTTTTACAATAAAATTTGAGATTTCTCAGACATTTTACTTTTGCAGAACATCTTGAGGCCATCTCTGGAGTGAGTGAGCACCCACCATTCATTCTTCTGATCTTTTAAGGTACACATCAATTCTTCTCAGCTGTTAGGAATACTTTGGTGGAAAATTTTTGAAAGCTCTTCACTAGGTCCTCTCTCCCACTCAACAACCCTATCTTTGTTCTGCATGGGAAGAAAGTGAACTCCAGAAAAGTCATGGACGGACGCTTGTAAACTTCTCAGGGACAGAAACCTGCAGTCCCCTTTTCTAGGCAGCAAGATGATTCTTTCTGTCCACATCACTCTCTCCTCTCTGCATGCTTCCTCTTCTTTGACTGAACCTCTTCTCCAGATGCTCAGTCTCTACCACGTCTCATCACCTCCATCACAGAGGAAGACCATCTGATGATTTGTCTTTACACTGCGGGGTTCAGAGGAGGTTGGGCAGTTCAGAGTGGCTGCTTCTTAATAAAGAACTGCTGGGATGGGGCAGTGCTGACCCAGAACATCAAATTGTTCTTCATGGACTCTCCTGGTCCTCTAACCAGTTAGGACAATATATTAGGTGTTAGTGCCCTTTCCTATGCTTCTCAGATGAGACTGAATAAAGAGTTTCAGATGTGCCAGGCCAGTTCTTTCTCAAAGGATAGCCAATAAAGATAGCCAGGCAGTATTGTCATAACCTCTGCCCCAACATTCCAGGTGGGGGCCGGCAGGAAGAGAGTCAGGTAAGAGACCACCAGAGGTGGCAGTGGTGGTAGTGGGGAGCTTATGTATTACCTCATTCGATCAAGGTAGTGGTGAGTTTGTGTATTACCTTGCCAATCTCAAGGCCCATTTGACAATAAACAAAGACTCTTCTAACTATCAGAGTAAAAGGGATGAACACATGAAAAAGAAGATGAACAATGTCCTTAAATAGCTCTAGGGGAGGTCTTTGCCCTGAGGGGGAACCAAGATCCATTTCAGGAACTTGTGGCAGTCTGTTGTCACAGCATTCTACCAAACTGGGGGCGGGGGGGGGGAACGTCCTGCAACTTCTTCGCCATATAGAAAGTAGAGTTGATCTTAGGAAATTGGTCTGTCATTTGAGTGTTCTAAAACACAGGAATTTATGGGTTGAAGGCAGCCTTAGAATCTCCAGGATTGGCCCAGTACTCCAACTTGTGGATAAGCCACAACAGGACATAATACTTTTTCCTGTTAAGCTCCTATATAATTCTGGTTAGAATATGCCCATACTTGTGGTTCTATTTCGGCCCTAGTTTCTCTTCCTAAACTTCAGAAAGTCTGATTCACTCACTCTTTCTCTCTCTCTCTCTCTCTCACACACATACATACACACACACACACATACACACACACACACACACACACACATTTTAACACATTTTGGTCTTTTATTGAGATTTCTTTTCACTTGAGGTCAGAGGCCTTCTCTGATGGGTTAACCAGAGGCTTTTAAGGAAAGTATGATAAAATTTTGCTATCTGGAAGTTTGTCGATATAATCAAACATGCAAGAGACTGGAAAGGCTATGAAATGAAGAAAAAATTACAGCTTCTAAAGGGACTTGTGAGGAGAGATGAGCTTGATAAATAGCAAGTGTGTATGTGGTTCTGACTATGTGACAGGTGCCCTCCTGTGCATTTTAGGTAATCCTTCCAGCAAATATATTTTATGCTAAGAACTATTATTATTCCCATTTTACAGATGAGAAAGTTGAGGCACAAATAATTTAAGTAGAGTGCTTAATACAAAAGCAAATTAAGGGTAGAGATAAGATTTGTACCCAGGCATTTAGGCTATAAGTTGATGCTTATGACCTTTTACTCTATAGGGCTACCTGTTTAGTAAGTGGTGAGACTTTATTTACTCACCATCATAGCCTAAACCCTTTATTCTATTTTTTTCCTCTTTTCCTCATTTTTTTCCCTTTTTCCTTTCTCTCTATCCCATTATTTGCCCACACATAAAACCAGTCCTTTTTAAACCTATTTGTAGTTAAGATAATAAGGCAAGTTGTTCCTCATTCATTCAGCAGATAGAGGACACTTGCATAGGAGGATACTCAAAGACAAGAATAGGTATTGCTCACTTAATACAGAAAATAGAGTGACAAGATCCCAAAACTGCAGATGTTGGTGTGAATGTGGAGAAAAGGGAACACTTCTGCACTGCTGGTGGGAGTGCAAGCTAATATGTCTCTTTTGAAAAGAAGTATGGAGAATACTCAGAGATCTAAAAGTAGACCTACTGTTTGATTGTGCAATTCTTCTACTAGGTGTATATCCAAAAGACCAAAAATCACTTTATAACAAAAATATTTGCACCAGATTGTTCATTGCAGCTCAATTCATAATAGGCAAGTCATGGAAGAAGCCCAAGTACCCATCAACCCGTGAACGGATTAATAAATTGTGGTATATGTATATCATGGGATATTATGCAGGCTTAAGAAAAGATGGAGACTTTACCTCTTTTACATTTACATGGATGGAGCTGGAACATATCCTACTTAGTAAAGTATCTCAAGAATGAAGAAAAAATATCCAATGTACTCAGTACTATTGTAAAACCAATTTACAATCACTCACACTTTCATATGAAGAATAAATCACAACTATGGCCCAGGATGAAGAAGGGAGGATGGGAGGAGGGGAGGGCAGGTGGGAGGCCAGATCAAGGGAGGGTGAATGGTGGGATCACACCTATGGTGCATAATGCAAGGGCACATGTCTCATCTATTAAGTATAAATGTCTTAATATAATAATTAAGTAAATGAAATGAGGTATATATTAACCAGTGTGATGTAAGCATTCCTAATTCTATATGAAATCAGCACATTGTACCCCATAAATGCATTAATGTATACATGATATATGTGTTTATGATTTAATAAAAAAAAAAAAACAGAAAATAAACATTTCCTTTTCTTTATGTGTCTTAGAAGACTTTTTCTTCTGAGGGTTAATGAAGACCTCCCTACTTTCCTCTTACTCTCTGAGTTCAGCCAACCTCTTAAGATTTTGCGTCTGTCTCCTTGACATTTCAAGAGCTTGAGTCCAATCCATAGGTTTCTTTATGGTTGAACTCAAATGAGCAGATTTTCTGCAACTCACATGTCATCCACTGAGCTAGAGCCATCACTGGTTCTTTATTTTACCTACTGACCTGTAGTTGTTTCTATGGTAATTTTCTCATTATTGTAGTATAGTATTTTGTGATTCTGTTTTTAAGTTGTCCATCAAACCAAAAACAGATCTCGACCATTCTGTTCTTCTAAGGGGGAGGTCAACTGTTAAGTGGGGCTAAATTTTCCCCTACTAGCCTGGCAGCTTACTGAAGACTGAAACTTGCTGTAGCATATTTGCCTACTGGTACCTAACAATTCCTGGCATGTAATAGGTGCTTAGAAATTACTAGTTAATGAATGAAACAATGAATACCTGGACTTTTTTTGCCCTACTTTGCTCATTTTCTTAGACTTTAAAGACAATGTCACTTCTCCAATTTACTCAAGAATTCTTTACCAGTGTATATTCCATTACCAAACAGAATCTCAAACCAAGAATGGGTGAATGACATAACTCATAAACTTCCTTACCCTATAGGATGTCCTCTGACAAACTATTCAGTCAAAAAATCTTTCCCAAAATGTCACTAACTGCTGAAACTTGGTGACAGGTCCATGGAGGTTTATTATATTACTTTCTAAACTTTTGTGTATATTTGACAATTTCCGTAACAATCCCTTTTTAATCTGCCTACATGAAATTTCACATTTGAATTAGAGTCATGATGATTTTGAAGGAAATGGTAACATTAAGGAGTCTACTCAAACTTTCTGAGTATAATTCCAAAAGCAGCTTTGTTTTAGCCATACAGGAGTACTGCTTTAAGAGTAATTTAGTTACAGAGTTGGTGAAAGAATTTTAATTTAAAACTAGATAGCTGGCTCGGCGCCTGTGGCTCAAGTGGCTAAGGCGCCAGCCACGTACACCCAAGGTGGCAGGTTCGAATCCAGCTCAGGCCCACCAAATAACAATGATGGCCGTAACCAAAAAATAGCCAGGCCCTGTGGCAGGCGCCTGTGGTCCCAGCTGCTTGGGAGGCTGAGGCAGGAGAATCACTTGAGCCTAGGAGTTGGAGGTTGCTGTGAGCTGTGATGCCACAGCACTCTACCTAGGGGAACAGCTTGAGGCTCTGTCTCAAAAAAAAAAAAAAATAGATAGCTGCTTTGTAAATAATACTTCTTTTCTGTCTCTCTGATGGAGAGCAGTATCTGTCTTAACACAGAGTGACCTATCGGTTCCAAGATACTAAAGGGATCTACGTTGTACTGCTGATGTTTTCTGAGGACAGAAATATAAAATGGTGCCAGTGAGAAAACAAACTGGGAACTTTAAACACGTAGGAGGACTCTGTCTGTGTGTGGATATAAATGTAGACAAACGCATAGTCGTTACAGCTAGAGATCTTTCCACTGCGAGGAAATGAGAAAATGCTGGCGACAGCCTTTAAAATCCCAAACGCTGACGGTTCAGAAATGTTGAAACAGCAGGTTCCTGTTTCTGATCCTGCAATTAGACTTTTCTACTACACAATTGTGTTAATTGACTAAAGCCATTGGGTTGTCCTTACCCACAACAGTTCATTTCAAATCAACTGAACTATGATTTGTTATGGGTCTATCCATCTTCAGTATATAGGAATTTTTTTAAAAGTATATAAAGTTAGGCTAGAATAATCTGGTGTTTGTAATGTTTAGGAGCCAGTGAGACCCAGGCTGACTCCCCTAGGTGGGGACCTGTAAAGCAAATCTGTAGTGCATGCTCCCACTGCAGTGTTCTGCTGTCTTAGTTTCCCACTTGGATGTGCAGAGATCATTTCATTTAGACTTGAAATCCACCAACTTAGAGATACAAAGATTCTTCTTAACATTTCCATTAGGAGTTTGTTTTTTTTCCCAAATATGCAATATCTGAAGAAATGGGTCCAAACTCCTGAAAGGCAGCAATAATACTTATTTCTACTTGAAACTTAGTTTCATCTTTATTATTAAAAAGGCTTGTCTTTGTTTGATAGCTCTTTTTCTTTAGTGTGTTGAATGTTTAAGAGATTTCTGAGATTCAGTAATGGAAAGGGCATGTGGAGACTTATATAGACACAAAGACGTTGGCATCAAAGGACATGGAAATACACCTGCAAATTTAGTTCATTAGATAATGTGGGGCAATAACTAAGAGTAACTAACACTGTGCCTAGGACCCAGGTCCCTAAGGGAGAGTTCACATCCAGAGCCCGCTGCCATCTTAAAGGACAAATTCAATCCTCTCTAGAACAGGAGGACGGCGGAGTTGGGGCCCGGGTATCCAGCAATATGAATAACTTATTTTCAGGCACTGCGACCATCTCCTTCGATTTGAATTCATTCAGTATGGTTTCTCCAGAAGAGTTTAAAAGCTGAGGAAATATTAAGCTGATTTTGTTGTGTGAGCCAGACCCCATTTATCTTTGTTAGTATAATCCTAACAAAAATGCTGCAAATGGAACATTCTGAAATCCGCTGACCCGCTTAGATCAAAGTGGGTGCAATCGAATCCAACACACGCCTAGCTGGGCATAGTCAGAATTATTTGTTTTAACATTATTTTATTACGTCTCCATGTTAAACATGTGCCCAACTGCCTTCAGTCTGTGAGTCTGAGGCCATAAGATGCTAACGTACATCATCCAACTGTTAGTCCTTGAGGGAGCACAACGTTTGATCACAAATCCCTTTGGCAATTCACTCTGTGTTACCAGATCAAAAATTGGGGCATTTATTTAATTTGGCGTGGATTGGAAAATTAAATCAACACATCACCAAACACAAGCTCTCCAGAAGTTGTGGCTCAGACGAGGATCCCAGTGCAGTCCCAGGGAAACATTTTTTTCATGGCATGTAAAGTTTTTATTATGCATAAACTCAAAATTTATTTTTAATTTTGTCCAGGGCTGTCCATGGAAGGATTGCTGGCCTATAGCAAATTGCAGATTGTAAAAATCTTTCCACAGAGAGGCAACAACTTTTTCCACAGTGATTGTGGTCCAGGTTCTCACAGCAGTGTTCTTACCACACTGGGTCATGGCCAGGTACCTCGGAGGTTAGAAAAATACAGCTAGCTAAAGAAACCCTAAATGACAGTTGTGTCACAATGTCCTCCCAGACACCAAACCATTGGCTTCCTTGCCACTGGGCCAGTACATAGCCTTCACTCCTGTCCCACTTTCTCATACAATGGCCAGCATTCTGCACTGCTCTTGGCCCATGGTTTGGCCCACACTCCCAGGTCTTTGGAATTCGTCTAGAAAGAAGACTCTCATAACCCAAACTTCCTGTGCAGACTTCAAACACACACATGAGTACCAGGAGCGGCTCTCATGCAGCAAGGAAACAACACAAAATATACAAACTGGAGCCTCAAACCTGCCAGAACAGCCTAATAAATCCTCCCTGATTGCCTTGGGTGGAGGAAACGCTCCTGGGATCACTTCCCTTCTACTTGAGTGATGAAGCATCCTCCAAACCCCAAAAATGTAGCCTAGATTCTTTGTAGGCAGTCTCTTTAGTAAGCTCCAGATAGTTTCTGAAATAAAAGGTCACTTTCTGAAGATAGCAGCAAGATTTTCTCTTCTATTAGCCCCTAGATTTAGTTTATCCCAAATGCGTTTGCTCTGCACAAAAGCTTACAGCCTTGTAGAGGAATATGCGCAAACAAATAACTACAATATAAGGTTTCTTTGCATCAAAAATAAATTATGCAGGACTCAGATCTCTTCAAATAATTATAATGAAACTTTCTGTTCAAGGGATAGAATTGTCTGTTCAAGGAAGTCATATTCAAATTCAACTCAAAAAGAAGAAAGGAGTCAGCCATGACAACCTTAGGAAAAGCTTCTCCTGTCCCCAAATTTTCTTCCAAGAAAAAAGTATGAATATTGTATTGGTAGCTGAAAGTTGGCCACCAGAAGAGAAGGAAAAACTGAGATTCAGCTAGTCCTGACTGTGCAAAGTCAGTGCTTAAATAGCCCCAATTTGACTATCCTCCTTGGTTACCCTTCTTGCCCACACACATTTTGGCAACAGCTTTGAGTTCCTTCGGCAGAAGTTCTATTGTACAGATCTAGTCCAGCTGTCAGGCAATAGAAACCAAAGAGAAGCCTTCACTTTTATTTGTTCAATTCATACCTCTGTTTAAGAAGACAGGACTGGAACATTATGATTTCTCTTTGGCCCCTGCCCCCAGGATCAGGAGATGCCTTCATTCTGTTGGGGCAGGTAGTTCTAACCAAAGATACTCAAATCTCAAAGATTTCTTCAATCCTGGACCTATCTTCTGGCTATCATGAAATTCTTCCTCTCTCTCTAGAATCCAAACTTACGGTATATTTAAAAATAAATTATCTCTGGCAAACATAAACATACTTCCTATTTATGGACCAATAGCAGAAACCAGTAAACACCAAGTACTTCTAAGAAAATTAAGATCCTTAGGCGGTGGGACCTCAAAATGACACAGTATGCAGCAAACCACCATGAGTCATACTTTCCATCAATAAAAAGTTTCTAAAACTTGTGTGCACAGTAATTGGACAAAGGATCACACAGCTGCAGACATTTAGAAAAGCGCTGGCTCCCAGACTCTAAGGATGGCTGTGACAAGATGGACACGTTGGTGTAAATTTCTGGGAAGTGTGCTGAGCCCAGCATGGTCAGCGAGGGGATGGCACCTTTAAAGCAATGCAGAGCAAGTGTTTGCCTTGCTCAGGACCAGAGGCTTCTGATGGGTCTTCTTGGGTAGTAAGACCTGACTTTAAAAAGCCCTTTAGTGCCTTTACCAGGATAGATAAAATTCATGCCATCATAGATTCATTATTTGGGATAAGAATTTTGGTTATTTGGGGTTTTTTTGTTTATGAAATGCAAATATCCCTGAAGGGTAGTATAATTTAAACATATGAACAACCAGATAAAATTGCAAATAAGGAATGTTCCTAGACAGTGAGAGAAGGAGTCAGAGGATGTACGTTTTAAAGGAAAGATTATCTTGCCCAGTGTCAGAAAGGGGTTTGGCAGTGGTAAAACCCCAAGCATGGAAAATCCGTGTAAGAAGAATATAATTCTAATAGGCAGCAATAAATCTCTGATGACATGGTTTCCTCTATCCTTCAAATCACTGTACCTAGAATCAAGTCTCCTCTGACAAAGACTTTAAGGACAGTTGACCCTTGAACAATGAATGCTTGGATCAGGGGCACTGACTACCCACACAATCAAAAATCTGTATATAATTTCTAACACCTGGAAAACTTAGCTAATAGCCTAGTGTTGAATGGAAGCCTTACCAATAATATACACCATTAATTAGCACATATTTTGTAGACTATGTGTATTATACATTGTATTCTTACAATAAAGTAAGCTAGAGCGAAGAAAAAGTGGTTTAAAAAAATCACAAAGAAGAGAAAATACACTGGCTGTTCATTCAGAGGAAGTGGATCATCATGAAGTCCTTCTTATTATCTTCACATGGCATAGGGTGAAGAGGAGGAGGAAGAGGAGGGACTGGTCTTGGCAGAACAGAAGTGGAGGCGGTGGGAAGGGAGGGGCAGGAGAAGAGCAGACATGCTCAGTATAACTTCTGTTAAAAAAAAAAAAATTCCCTGTATGAGTGGGGCCACGCAGTTCTAACCCAGGTTGTTCAAGTTGAGGGTCAATTGTAATTGCAATTAGATTTTCAAAAGTGTGTGTGTGTTGTTTTCAGGATATACTGGCTATAAACCTGTTACTTCTCCTTAAACAGGTGTTTTCCATCCAGCCTCATTCTCACCAAAGAGTAAGATAAGCTCTGTGCTGGACACACCCCAGGCTAGCAGACCCACTCCCCACAGTTGCCTCAACCCCTTTCCACTCTAAGCCTTGCTTCCGCTTCTTGTCCCTGCTGTCTTCTGCTCAGCCCTAATCCTCTGGCTTTGTGTCTGTTCTTGCCCTCTGGATTTTAAAAATAAATTTCCTTTTTCTGGCTGTCAGACCTGGTTTAAGCTCACTGTCTCAGAGTTATGCTTTTTGAATGCGGGCTGAAACCCTCCCCACCCCCACCGCCAGGACACCTTGCTCCCTTGTTGCCCTAAACGGCTCTGGCTCTGGAGAGGCAGTTTTAAGGTGGCCTAAGGATCTGCCTCTGCTGCTGAGGTACCAGGAGCCCCCATGCTGTGCTCATGACAGCCTGGCCCAGGAGAGAGGAGTGATAGAAATCTAGGCTCCCAGCTACTGTAACCCCTAAGAAACTCAGAGAAGTGTATAGCCAAGAAGATTATAGTAACATTCTAACGGATTTTTATCATGTTTTTCTTTTCCCTAATGCAAAAGAAATGTATGTTGGCCAGGCTTGGTGGCTCACACCTATAATCCCTCTAGAAGGCTGAGGTAGGTGGATTGTCTGAACTCAGGAGTTCAAGACCAGCCTGAGCAAGAATGAGACCCCATTCCTAAAACATAGCTGGGTGTTGTGGCAAGTACCTGTAGTCCCAGCTACTCAGGAGGCTGAGGCAAGACAATCGCTTGAGCCCAAGAGTTTGAGGTTGCTGTGAGGTACAATGCCATAGCACTCTACTAAGGGTGGGTGAGATTCTATCTCAAAAAAAAAAAAAAAAATGTAATGTATGTTATTATGGAAGATTTAGAAAATAAAGTAAAATATGTCAGCCGGGTGTAGCGGCTCACGACTATAATCCTAGCACTTTGGGAGGTCAACACAAGTGGATTGCTTGTGCTCTGGAGTTTGAGACCAGCCTGAGCAAGAGCGAGACACCCATCTCTAAAAATAGCTGAGTGTTATGGTGGTGCTTTGGGAAGATCACTTGAGCCCAAGAGTTTGAGGTTGCTGTGAGCTATGATGCCACAGCCTATGTCTAAAAATAAAAATTAAAAAGAAAAATAAAATATGTTAAGAAAAATCTAAAATTACCAAAATCCTATCACCCAAACATAGTCTCTGTTAAGATTTTGGTTTATAATCTTCCAGTATTATTTCTCACATACTGTACATAATGAAATCAGAGTCAAAGTAGTCATCATATTTTGTTATTCCATTTTCATTTAATAGACTCTGTAGGAGATGCCAACATCTGAACAAGATGATCTGCAGCTGAGGCGTGGACCTCGGGCCATCCTCCACAGGAGTTCCTTGTGGGAGGAGCCCGTGCCCTCAGCACGTAGTCATTGTTACTTACTCCCTTCACCTGTGTTGTTCTGGCTCAATAAAAGGCTGGTGCGGAGGTTGCTCTGGGCTACCCGGAAAGTAAGGGCTAGTCTGCCTTCCACAAGCTTGTACTTCTAATCCGCCTCTCACCTGGTTCCTTCCTGCGCTAACCGAGACCAGGGCCACAGGAACCCAATGGGTTGCGACATTTTGGCGTAAGTCGGCAGGACACCAGGACACTAGGGACGTGGACCAAAGGGTTCAACACCCAGATGTAGGTGAGGCCTTTGGCAGACAGTGGAAGGCAGTCCAACGGGAAACGACACTCAGGGAAAGTGGGACCTTCGGCCAATTTAGAAACTAAGAAGCTGCGCTCAGAATAAGTAAGGTGTCTGATAAAATAAGCAAAGACATGGGTAACTTTCTGTTTGGGAAGTCACGGGAAGTAGAAACTGAGGAAGAAAGTGATGTTTAATCAGTATCTGAAAGCGAGGATAGTGAGGTTCAGTGGGAAACTGGACCTAAGAAAAATTGGGAAGTGAGAGCATATGATATGAATGAGCAAGTAATCACCTCTGTGACCACTGTGGCTGAACAAATTAAACAATTGGGAGATCAGGTAAGTAGCCTCACTGTCAGAAATGCCAACTCAGAGCACCCCGTTTTGCCCTCAGCACCTCCCTATGTAAACGAATCACCTGTAACTTCTGTCATGCAGGCTGTATTAGAAGGGCGTGATACTGGTGACTTTGGGAAAACACTTTGGGGCTTTTTCCGGTTATGGTCACTGATATTCCTCCTGATCTGCAACACCCTCAAGGGGGCCAGCGTTTTGACGACCATATGATCACCTTTTTGGTTTTGAAAGATTTGAAATAGGCCATTGCACAGTATGGTATGCAGTCCCCATTTTCCAGAGGTCTGTTAGAAGGGCTTGCACAGGAACAGCGGCTCATTCCCTATGACTGGGATATGATAACCAGAATTGTTCTTGAATCTGGACAGTATTTACAGTTTAAGACCTGGTGGAAGGAGGAGGCTGACCTGATGAGTGGCCAGAACGAAAAGAGAGGCATCCCAATAAGATCTGAACAGCTCACTGGGTCTGGGCAGTGGCTGGGGATTCCCAATCAGCTTCAATACAATGACCTAGCCGTAGTCCAGACAAGACTGTGTTGTCCTAGGGCCTGGGAAAAGGTTCAGGCTCCTGGAGATGTGTCTAAATCTTTCATTAAAATAATGCAGTCAGGAAATGAACCTTATACTGACTTTCTAGCCCAACTAAAAACTGTAGTCAATAAGGCTGTTGCCCGCCAGAGCTGAGAGACATGCTTTTCCAAACTTTAGCGTTTGAAAATTCCAACTCGGAGTGTCAAAAGGCCCTGCGACCTTTGAGAGCACAAAACGCTCCCTTAGAGGAGTACATACAGGCATGTGCTGACATAGGAAAGGAATCCTGTAAGGCTAATTTACTGGTTACTGCTTTAAAAGGAAGGGGTCAGTTCATTTCCTCCCCTTAAATAATAGTCCTAAATTTCTGCTCACTAAAGCTCTTTTCACTCTTAATTTTCTCAATCTCAGCAATGATGAAAAGACAGCTGCAGAACGCCATTGGACATCTCTCATTCATGCACCATCCTCTCCAGTACAACAACCTATCTTTTATAAAAAACCTGATATAACAGTGGAAGCCTGGTTATGTGCTGCAATGGGGTCGAGGCTTTGCCCATATTATTACAGAACATCAAGAAAAGCAGTGGCTACCAGCCCGCTGGATTGAGCCACGACACGAGCAGGAAAGTTTACCAGCACCTTAAACAAGTTTGTTTTCACTAACCTTTCTTCTACAGGACCTTAGTTTAGGCGATTTCATAGTGGAGAAATCCTGGATCAATCTCTGTGGGAACTCCAGCTGCCTCTCCCATGTAACAGCCCAGTCTCAGCAGGAAGCAGTTAAGAGCGGTCAGTGCCCCCTTTCCCTGAAGAGGCAGCAGGAGCTTGTATGCAGAGGGGAGGATTGATATAGGATTTCATTATTTGGGGCTGTATATTAAGCCCCAGACAAGCTTAGGAGGCATTGTCTAAACCTTGGAAAATTAGGACAACAAAGACCTCGAACAACAGGCTTTAAGGTAAAGGTTATTCTGGTATCGGCAAGGTAAGAGAATTTCACTTGTTGGGGGTTCGTTTCTATTTCAATTGGGCACCTGATCTTTCTTAAAGTTACACTGCTTTTTGGAAAGGGTCTGAGTTTGCAGCCCTTTCTCTACCTAAGCTTGGGGTGATGCTTAATACTTCCCATGGAAGCGTCATGAGCCCTATGGGTCAGCCCATAGCACACAGTTGAGTGGTGATTAGCACATAGGGGACAAGTTTTCCCCCATGCCTAGTTTGACTAATGAGTTTCCTTTATGTCTGAATTAGCTCTGATGGTGTATTTTTGTTATGCTTATGTGCCCTTTTGTTTCTTTTACTCAACAGAAAGCTCCTCGGTGAGAATGGCAGAAACAACCAACAACAGACCTTCTCCCTTGCCTCTTCAGAAATGTCTTTAATACACTAGAGGGGGGAAATGTAGGAAACACCAAGAGCCGGATGACATCCAAGCAAGATGATCTGCAGCTGAGGTGTTGGACCTCGGGCCATTCGTTCACAGGAGTTCCTTGTGGAAGAAGAGCCCGTGCCCTCAGCCCGTAGTCATTGTTAATTTCTCCCCTCACCTGTATGATTCCCTTTTCAATAAAAGGCTGGTGTGGAGGTTGCTCGGGGCTACCTGGAAAGTAAGGGCTAGCCTGCCTTCCACAAGCTTGTACTTCTAATCCACCTCTCACCTGGTTCCTTCCTGCGCTAACCGAGACCAGGGCCATAGGAGCCCGACGGGTCTTGACAAGACTCAATGAATATTTCCTATGTCTTTAATTGATTATATTGAATTTAAAAAGTCTTTTCACATATACTCCATGAATTCAATATAATGAATGAGTGTGACAGAGAAAAATAAATAAATAGGTCTGGTGGAGATAGTTATAAAGCACAATTTAAATATGGCTTAGTGATCTAGACTTTTGTTCAGACAGCATCAGTTAAGGACTGCAAACCCAGACCATAAAACAGATGGCATTTTCCTCTAAAGCAGTGATTCTCAACCTTCCTAATGCCGCAAGCCTTTAATACAGTTCCTAATCTTGTGGTAACCCCCAACCATAAAATTATTTTCATTGCTACTTCATAACTATAATTTTGCTACTTTTATAAATCGCAATGTAAATATCTGATATGCAGGATGTATTTTCATTGTTACAAAGGGGTCGTGACCTGCAGGTTGAGAACCACTATTCTAGAGCCTTGAACTTGGAGTCATACCCTTGTTTGAGTTGAAATCAGTAGTATGTTCTCCAACAAATCAATTGGCCTTTCTTAGACTCTTTTCCAGTCCATAAAATCAAACTCATTATTTATTGGGGGATAAATGAGATTATACTTTGTGAATTGGGAAGTACTATGTGAATGCAACAAATGATTCGTGGTCACTAGTGGGTTCCGTTGGTTAAGAGTGTCACCATTTAGTTTCTGTTAATTTCACCTCACTGTTTCAATGGAGTAGTAGGGACTGTTTTCCAAGAATATCCTCAGTTCTCCAAATGTCCTTCCTCCTGGTATCAACTAAATACCCAATGTTATCCCCACTAAGATCTGCAGGGTGGATATTTCCTAGCTTTGATTTCCTTCTTCAAAAGTCATCCCTCTAAAATAAGCAAACAAAAGTAAAAATAAAACAAAATTAAATAAACACCTTCCCCCACTGATTAAAAAATCTTACTATACACTTCCACTGATTTAACTCAGGATATCAAATATAGAATGCTTTATCTAAAAGTGTAAAATAAATTTTTACTACAAAGATTTAAGAAAATGACCTTAAAATTGAATGCCCCCTAGGGGCAGTGCCTGTGGCTCAAAAGAGTATACATTGCCCAGCCCTGTATGCCAGAGGTGGTGGGTTCAAATCCAGCCCTAGTCAAAAACTGAAAAAAAAAAATGAATGCCCCCTGATAATGTTATTAGCATGGAAAACTAACCTCTGAATGACCAATTTCTGTGTAGAAGAGAAAGAGGGTCTATAAAACCAGGGAACATGCAAAACGAGAGACCTGGGACACTCCACTTACCCAAAAGACTATAAAACAAATCCAAAATGAGATCGCATACTGCAACTCACAAAGTAAAATGAATGTCATTCTATTTCACGTGTGCTAATTTTTGGTTCTAGTTCTCAACTAGATAATGTGTCCATCACTATGTGGGCAGAGTACATTTACTACACTCTGTAGCCTCTAAGTATTTGTCATAGGAGGAGCCCACCAAAACCTATTGATCCAAAATATACAAAAAAAAGGTGGCACCTGTAGGTTAGTGGTTATGGCACCAGCCACATGCACCAAGGCTGGCAGGTTCAAACCTGGCCCCAGCCAGCTAAAACAACAATGACAACCACAACAAAAAAACTAGCCAGGTGTTGTGGTGGGTACCTGTAGGCCACTACTTGGGAGGCTGAGGCAAGAGAATCGCTTAAGCCCAAGTGTTTGAGGTTGCTGTGAGCTGTGATGCCACAGCACATGATCCAGGGTGACAGCTTGAGACTCTGTCTCGTAAAAAAAAAAAACCTTAAAACTCAATGATAAGGAAAAACAAATAACCCAACTTAAAAATAGGCAAAAATGGAACCACAAAACTAAGAAATCAGAAAAAAAATCACCAGAAAGATACAGAGAGCAAATAAGCATAGAACAAGGGGCTCAACATCCATATCATTAAGGAATTACAAATTTAAACAACACGTGGGCTGGTTGTGGTGGCTTAGCCTGTAATCCCACCGTTTTGGGAGGCTGAAGCACTGACTTGAACAACCTGAGTTTAAACCTCATCGCCCCACTCATACAGGGAATTTTTTTTTAACAAAGTTATACTGAGTGTATCTGCTCTTCTTCTGCCTCCCCTTCCCACCACCTCCACTTCTTCTGCTCTGCCAAGACCAGTCCCTCCTCTTCAGCCTATGCCATGTGAAGATAATAAGGAGAAGGACTTTTATGATAATCCACTTCCTATGAATGAACAGTCAATGTATCACTTCAGGCCAAGAGTTTGGGACCAGTCTGAGCAAAATAGAGACCTCACATCTCTACAAAAAATATTAAAAAATTAGCTGGCTATGGTGGTGTGCACCTCTATTCCTAGTGACTCAGGAGGCCAAGATAGGAGAGTTGATTGAGCCCAAGAGTTCAAAGCTTCAGTGAGCTATGATTATGCCACTGCACTCCAGCCTGGGCCACAGAGCAAGACACTGTCCCAATACAACCACCAAAGAATCAATGAGATACAGCCATATACCAACTAGAATCCCCAAAATCCAAAACACTGACAACACCAAGTGCTGGCAAGGATGTGGAGCAACAGGAACTCTCATTCATCGCTGGTCAGAAACCAGTTCAGCCACTTCGGAAGACAGCTGGACAGTTTCTGACAAAATTAAACATCCTCTTACTATATGATCCAACAAACACACTCCCTGGCATTTGCCTAAATGAATAGAAAATTTATGTCAACCCCCAAACCAGCTCACGGGTGTTTGTAACAGCTTCATTCATAATTGCCAATACTTGGAAGCAACCAAGATGTCCTTCAGAGGAACCTTAAATGCATATTGCTAAGTGAAAGAAGCCAGTTTGCAAAGGCTGCATGTTATGTGAATCCAACTGTATGAAATCCTGGAAAAAGCAAATCTAGAGAGACAGTTGCCAGGACTCAGGGGGAGAGAGGGAGGATAAGTAGATGGAGCACAGGGGAATTTTAGGCCAGGACACTCTTCCGTATGATAGTATAAACAATGAGTACACGACATGACACAGCTGTCGAATTCTATGGAACTGTACAACGCAGAGTGAGCCCTAATGTAAATGACGGACTTTAGTTAACAATAATGTGTCAATATGCATTGATCAATTGTGACAAATAGACTAATGCAGGGGAAACTGAAGCTGGAGTGGGGGAGGGAATGTGAGGAAGCTGTCTCTACTTTCTGCTCAAATTTTCTATGGTCTAAAATTGCCCTCAAAATTAAAGTCTATTAATGAATGATCTTTAAAACCCCTGCTGATTGACCAGTTTTCTTTAACAGTGAGAAATGAAGCACTCCGAAGGATCTAGCTACTATTTTCTGACAGGAAATGCTAGTGACAATTCTTTGATAAAAATCAGAGCTGTGAAGAGCCTTCCCCCTGAATACCAAGTGCAGAGGCAGTATGGAATATGAGTTTATGGAGCCGCCTGCCAATTGGGCCTCTTTCTTCTTCAGAGCCTTGATCTTTTCTAAAATAAAGTCTGCCGGAAATTTCACACGCATGGAAGCAAAATGGGTCCGCCCCGCAATCCCGTGAGAGCCGTGCCCTTCTGGCCTTGAGCATAAACACAGACAGGGAAGGCAGATTAAGTGGATCCTGTGTTTCTCCTGGGAGCCTCCGAGTTGTACAGAGTGATGAGTAACTTCCCAGCCAGCTGAAAGGACCTTTCTACGAAGCCAAGGGCATTTTTAATGTATTTGCTTTATTAATCTTTGAACCCTCATTAAAGGGGAGATGTATAAAACAGATCTGAGAGATGGAAACCAAGAAAAAATATTCTAGGCTATCTGGTGTCACCCTGGGTAAAAAAAAAATAAATGAAGGAGAGAGACAGGAAGAGAGGAAGACACCATGATTTTCAAAAATGGAAGGCAAGAGATGTTTAAATACACCCAGCATGACTCAAATTCTGAGTTTACATGGTAGAAAGTAAGGTCACAGGCACATTATGGGAAAAGATTGCTTCACAGGCAAACTGATGTGTCACCCCATTGATTTTACCCTCAATATCTTATTTTTGCTCTTTTTTCTCAATCATCTCCCTCAAGCCAGGGTACTTTATTAATAATTTTTCCTGCCATGACTATAAAATTCTAATTCTTTGAGAACCTCTTTCCTTTCTGTAAACTTTGTTTCAGCACTCAATATTTTTTATAAACGCTTTCCCTAAGAAGGCCAAATTATATTCTAGTCATTGTAATATTTAAGGTACTTGATAGTGTAACTAATCGGCACTTGGCATCAAGACAAGACTGAGAGAATCAGAAACAAAAATATCAAAGCTGGAAGGAATCTAAAGATGCTAGAAACTAGCTCCCACTTTTTCCCACATGTATAGAAAACAAGACTGGAAGGGGTTCAATAGCTTTCTCAGGATCAAGCGGTGGCCAATCCAGGACCAGAGCCCACGTTTCTCAGAATCTGTTTTCTCTTATCTATGGTAGTATCCTTTAAGCTAACACAAACTTCATTGCTATGCTTTTTGTAGTGTTAAAAAAAAAAGCCATTGTTTTGTATTACAAAACAGCGTTCACTGATCCATTCATTTACTCTGCAACATCTCTGGAGGCCCCATCCCACCTGCACTCGCACACAGAGACCAGGGGACACACGTGGAACCGGCTCAGTCTAGCAGACAAGCTGTCTAGCAGACAACCTCTTCAATGTCTTTTGTTAAAAAAAAAAAAAATAGGGAGAGGGACAAAAACATAAATTGCACTTAGATCCTGTCCTTGTGGAATTTAGGAGCAACCAGAGGGGACATGAAAGGCTACAGAAGAAAGAGAAGTCAAGGTTGGAAAGAGGTCAAACAGACACCAGCAGCTTTACTTGGCCCATTTACGAGGGTGAGTTTTATTCTGCCCGTGGTGAAAAATCACTGGAGGGTTGTAAGCAGAGAAGTCGTGGACTAAGATGTGTGTTTTAGAGAATTCACTCTAGTACCAAAAATAACAAGGGAGCAGCAGCCACTCTCTCCTGGGCTACCCTTGGCCACATCCCCACAAGGCTGGCCCTCGACAGCAGAGCAGCCTGGAACTGAGCAGTTACATCCAGAAAGACCCAATTCCTCTGCTGCAAACCTCTATAACCCAAGATGTCCACCACAGATGTCATTCCGGAAAAGAGTTGTTGGTTGGATGGAGTCAGTTCAAACTCCAGCACCACTGAGACAGCAGTGAAAAGCAGAAGAGCAGATTCAGTGGTGGTACCCATTAAAAGTAAGATGTAGACCCAGGTCCCTGCTGAGTCTGTGAGTAGAAGAGACCTTCCAAACTCTTCCTCAAACAGGGAACTCCCCTACGGAGCATGGGGCTGCATGAATATTAATTAACATAACTTACTTTGATTTCCTGTAGCAGGGGTTACAAACTTTTTTCTTTAAAGGGCCAGAGAGTAAATATTTCAGGCTTGGAGGGCCATACCATCTCTGCTGTGGCCACTTAACACTGTGGCTGTAGACAAAATGCAGATGAGTGACAGTAGCTGAATTCCAATAAAACCTCAGTTAGCAAGTAGGCAGTGGGCCAGATTTAACCTGCAGGAGTAATTTGTTCCCACTCTCCTGTCCTGTAAGAAACTACTTTCTCTGTAATTTCCCCACTGGGCATATTTGCTTTGTGTTATCATCCTTACCCCTAAGAAGTTAAAATGTGATGTTTTAGTACAGTTATTTGTTCTTGGTTTTTCATTCTTTGCTTTTCTTTTTCATGAAGCCGATAAACACTACCTTTCTTAGCAAATAAATACAGAATTGTATCTGATTTTGAGCATTTGTAAGCAGTGGCGAATAATAGAAATCATAGCATTTGAAACTGGAGAGGGATTTGGAGATCTCTTAATCTAATACCCTTTCTCGGCATGATGATCTGAAGCTGAAGAGGCAAAGTGACTTGTCTGAGGTCACACAGCCAGTCACGCATGCCAGTGGGCGCCCTGTTTGGAGTTTTCTTTTTCCTCTCTGTAGCCATACTCATATATGTGCGCTCTCTTTTCCTTCTTTTACTTAATTTCGAAAAACAAAAAGAAAAACAGTCTTTCCATAATGTCCCTAACAGCATCCTGACAGCAACACAAACTGGTTAGCAAATCATCCAGTCTGAGGCCACGATCAGGGAGATCCCACTTGCCAAGGAGACATACACAGGTATGGCAGCACCTGGGATCGTCCCTGGGTTTGGGCTCCGGTAGGAGCTTGACCATCTGTGATGTGCAGAAGTCACAGGACTGAATCGCTCTGTTCAGGAGCATTTGTTTTTCTCTCCTGCAACCACCAGGATTAGTTTGACTATTATCTTAAAATCCTTTTCTTCAGATAGGGCTTCCAATGTCATCCAAGCCACATGAGCTCTTATATTTGTGGTAGAAATGATCACAAATTGTCCAGGGAACTGCGAGCCATGTTAACGTCTATTGGAACGGGGTGAACACCAAGTGCTATGAAGATCAAGTGCCAGGAGTGAAAGGCTTTCCAATAACACTTTCTTTCTTGTACCTCTCCTTTCTCTCTGGGATTCCTGCTTTGCAGCAAGGCCCAGGGGGGTATGAATAAGGACGCCATACTCTAGTGCTGAATTTCAGCGTTCAAGATGGAACAGTTAGCCCTGCACTGAACATTTCCCTTGAATGCAAGTCATAAAAATAAATTAAATTACACAATGTCCACTTCTGACTCACTTGGCAATGGTTCCCAGAGAGAGGTCAGATTAACTGTATTCATTCCTTTAATATCCTTCCACTCAGCATTATGTTCAGTTGGCATCTCTGTATTTTAAATATTCTGAAATCTTTCAGTGTACATTGTGTTCCATTGCACAAAAAGATTATAAACTCTTCATCAATTAGTACCGTTATTTCTTTCTGGTTTATTTCTATTTTCCTTTCTATCCCTTTACCAGAAATAATTCAGCTGCCCAGGAAACCTGGATTAGCATCAACTCAGACTCACAGTTATGGGGCAATTTAAAAGGGTGAGCTCTCCTCTGTGCTAGAGTTAGATGATTCCAAACACTTCTGAACTCAGAAAGGCCCCTGAGTTTCTCCTACCTAATTTTGTTTGCCGTGTGCCAGGCTCTGTATGAATTATCACATTTAATTCTCCAACGGCCTTGTGAGATAAGAATATAATCAGCTCCATCTTACAGAAAAGGACAGTAAAGCTTAGAGAGGTTAAATAAATTACTCAAGTTTACAAAAATAATAAAGGGAGCACTTGGGATTCCAACCCATCCTGTCAGCCAGCAAAGCTCACTCTTAAATGCTATGCAAACCCTTCCAATTTGCCACATAATGCCAGAATAATGTTTCTCTAAAACGTAAATCAGATCATATTACTCTTCTATTCTGAAAACTTCAGTAGCTTTTGATGTCTTCGGGATGTTATTTGAAGGGTACTCTCCATGGAATAGCATTTCGGAGCCTCCGCCCCCCTTCTTTCCGACCTTACAATTTTCCTCCCTCCCTTCTCATTCTGGCTGGCACTCTGGGTACCAGGCTGCTTGCTTCTAACTGTGAGGGGCTCCTGCACGCCCCTCTGCTTCTTGCAAACTGCCCTCTCTGCCCAGAGAACCCCCCACCCCAAGTCTGCCTCAGAGATGACTATTCATTACTGTGTAGTTGACAGCCACCTCCTCTTAAAGACTTCCATGAGCTTCTCTGCAACTTTTTTCAGCTCCTAATTTACCTTGTGCAGATAAATTGTACTAGTGATTAGAACATATCATTGTATTTGGGGTCTATACATCTTTCTAAACATCTAAGACAGGCTCCACGCCCTATCTACTACCCCAGGGTCCCTAGTTCTATCACAAACAGATAGTAGGTGCTTAATTATAGCAAAGACAAAATGCTACCATTCCTTGAACATGAGCTGTGCCCAGATTGCAGATGTTCCTTAATTATACGTGTGTCTATGTTTCTGTCCAGGACTATGCAGGTGTATAATGTCTATGTGTATGCATGTATGTATATGTCAAACTCAAGTGTGACTGACTTCGAAGAGAAAAGGAAGGAAGGTAAAAAAAAGGAAAATATAACTTCAAACAGATGCAGTGGATTGGTAGAAAAGCTCTATGTTAGCTACACTGCTTACATGCTCCACCAAAAGATGAACAGCACATTGTGCACACGAGGACAGCAGGATTGGAGACTCCCTCTTGGAGGTTTAACTGGTGGTCCTCTTTTTGTGAGAAAATTCAAAGCAAGCATGCCTGTTTCCCCAGAACCGTTTGCACAATCAGGAACAAAGTAGAAAGAAAAAGGAGATTTTTCAAAAGCACAGTCTTTTCTACAAAACTGTCACCTTCTCTCAACAAACAAGAAAGAAGAAACTTCATAGTAAACTGAAACTAAGAAGAGTCTCTCAGCTGGGTGTGGTGGCTCACGCCTGTAATCCCAGCACTGTGGGAGGCCAAGTAGGTGGATTGCCTGAGCTCAGAAGTTTGAAATCAGCCTAAGCAAGAGGGAGACCCCATCTCTAAAATAGAAAAATAAAAAAGCCAGGTGTTGGGGTGGCACCTAGAGTCCAGCTACTTGGGAGGCTGAAGCAAGAGGATTGTTCAAGCACAAAGGTAAGTAAGGCTCTATCTCAAAGAAAAAAAAAGAGAGAGAGAGTTTCTGTCCCCACCCACCCACCCCCACACAAAAACCACTTGCCCTCACCTTTGTTAAGAGACCCTTCTCAAGTCATTCTAATTTAAGTGTATCATCTGGTTCCAGCTGGGACCCTGATTGACACACATGACAACATATAATTCCCAGGCAAAAAAAAAAAAATCCAAATGGATAAAAAATATGAATATATAAATACACATTGAAACAACAAGTAGGATAACAGGTTATGCCTATTGGATTCAGAGTACTGGATTCGGAATGCCCCAGAACTTAAACAACTTAGAATCTGAACAAAAAATTCAAGCAAATTTTGCTGGGAATCCAGACGCTGCTTTGGAATCTGAAGGCCCAGCCTGTTGTCCATGCGTTTGTTTCCCCAGAGTTGGGCCCACCCACATCTCTGTCATTCAGTTAGAAGCTCCAGTGAAAGCATCTCGTGTGCTTGTCACTGCTCATTTTATAATTTTGTGCCCGTTTTGTGGGGGTTTTTTAATATATAATTGCAACTAAGTATATTTGCCATGGATCTTAAAGAGTGTAGGGAGGAAAATAAGAGTAAGAGGAAAGCTGATAGAGCTACAAGTGAAGTTAAGGACAATCTTATCGCTAAGCCTGAGAGCAGTACACGTGGGGCTGATCGCGCTACTACATTCAGGACCAACCGTATGATTTTGAAAAATAAAGAAGCTATCAAAGCAGCTGAGGTGGTGAAAGGGGTTACGACGCTGACCTCTAGGAGACTGAAAAGTATGGAAGAGATGGAGAAACGCCTCTTAGTTTGTATTAATGAGAAACAGCTGGCTGGTGATGTGATTTACGAGACGATAATTTGTGAGCAAGCCAAGGTCCTCCAGGATGATTTAGTGAAAGGCAGGCCTGATACTAGTGCTCAGAAGGGGAAGTTTAAAGCCAAGAGGAGGTGGTCATGCTCAGAGAGGCTGTCAGTTCTAATTCAGAAGCAGAAGAAAAGTGAGGAAAGGAGTTTAGGAATTGGTGAACAATGAGGGGATATTTTTTGAAGCAACTGTTCAACTGTGAGGAAACAGACCTTTATGTTTTTAGTTTTTTTGTTTTTAATATTATTTATTTGCATTTTATGCATATATTATCAATTAAAAAATTCAAGTTTGTGGGACTCAAGAATGAATGAATCCAGTTTCTATTATTTTAAAGGGAAAAATTATCTTGGAATTCAAACGATTTAGAACTCAACTGGGGTTCTGGAACGGATGAAGTTCAGGTTCCAGGATATTTAAGTACAGGATCACTGTAATTTCCAGGTTTAACAAGAATTTGGGTAGAAGAGAAGTTGACACTCTTGTCAGGAAAATTATTCGGTATACCTGCTTTGTAGAGCAATCTGGCAACAACGTTGAAGCTCTATCTTAGAAAACCCACCTCTAGTACGTGATTTAAGAAAACCCTAGCACAGGTACAGAAACAGACGTGCACAGAATGTTCATCACGGCATCATTTATTATAATGAAAAAGGAGAAATAATTAAGCAGGTGATTAACTAAACCAATTGGAGGATACATGTTTTTATACCATGAAATGGTATAAGAGATGATGACAGTTGAATGAATTAGAGCTTCAATACAGATACTGGAATATTAGTATGGGTAGGTTTCAAAATCATACATTTAAGGGCCAAAAGCAAATTGCAGACTGATTTAAACCATTTGATACTATTTATGACATGAAACAACACTCTACTCTGCTAATGGCTACACTGGTGGATAGTTAGCTTACTGTCATATGGACAGAATGAATTTCAAGGTAGTAGTCACATCTAAGTAGGCCATAAGAAACTATATTTTTAGGGGCCGTGCCTGTGGCTCAAAAGGGCAGGGTGCTGATCCCATATGCCGGAGGTGGCAGGTTCAAACCCAGCCCCGGCCAAAAACTTATATTTTTAAAATCTGAAACAGGATGGTAAAAGTTAATATTTGTTAATTTGGATAAGTACCTGGAGTTTTTGTTCCATGAATATCTGTCATGTTCAATCTGTTTAAAAAATTTCAAAATAAAAGAATAACTTTAAAAAATCTAATATATGAGCCCAGCCCAGTAGGAAATCTTATCTAGACATGTGTGTTCATGGCTACAAAACGGATTCGTGTGTGTTATGAACACAGGCTGGAGCAGGTAAGCGGTGCCCATGCGTGTCCCACACTCATGAATCGGGAGCTGTAGAGTCAGCCCTTGCATTCTCTGTCCGTCCCTGCATTTCATTGTTAATGAGTAAACAGAGTCCACAAGAGGTGACTGAGCTGCTTCTCAGTGACAGAGCAGGGGCCCAGGTCTTAGGACTCTTCCTCTGATATTCTTCCACAATCCTGGGCCCTTGTCAAAGTCAACATCGGGGGAAGGAAACACATAGGCCCTGCCCAGTGACAGCACCTGACATTTCCCCCTGTTCCTCTTACAGAAGCCTGATACTAAATGTTCTAAGTTACCGTTCACTTTGTATTATTGATAGCAAAAAATCAGGGAGAAAGAAGGTGGAATGAAACCATCATTCAGGATCCCCGAAGGGGAGTAAAGAAAATTATTATTTTGCAGAAAGTACTTCTGAGCTGAATGACAAATCTTGGCCTTTAAATCACCTCCTCTCTTGTGATTCTTCCCAGCCCATAGTGGAGGACAAATGATTTGTAATGCTGTTGGGCTGCTATGTACACACTTTCCAGTGAATGACAGATGGGTCAGAGATGAGGTCAAGAGGGAAATTACCAAATTTTTAGAATATAATGACAATGAAGTTGTCAGGATCTTTGGGACACTGCAAAGGCAGTCCTAAGAGGAAAATTTATAGCCCTGCAAGCCTTCCTCAAGAGAATGGAAAGAGAGGAAGTTAACAACTTAATGGGACATCTCAAGCAACTCGAAAAGGAAGAACAGTCCAATCCCAAACCCAGCAGAAGAAAACAAATTACCAAAATTAGAGCAGAATTAAATGAAATAGAAAACAAAAGGATAATAGAACAGATCAATAAATCAAAAAGCTAGTTTTTTGAAAAGGTCAATAAAATAGATAAACCTTTGGCCAACCTAACCAAGAAAAAAAGAGTAAAATCTCTAATCTTGTCAATCAGAAACGATAAAGATGAAATAACAACAGACCCCCTAGAAATTCAAAGAATCCTCAATGAATACTACATGAAACTCTATTC
>CAUYQV010059418.1:0-10927 GCA_963574575.1 Galagoides demidoff
GTGGAGGGCACCTGTAGTCCCAGCTACTTGGGAGGCGGAGGCAGGAGACTGGCTTGAGCCCAGGAATTGGAGGTTGCTGTGAGCTGTGATACCATAGCACTCTACCCAGGGGGATAGCTTGAGGCTCTGTCTCAAAAAAAAAAAAATAGCCAGGTTTTGTGGCGGGCACCTGTAGTCCCAGCTACTTGGGAGGCTGAGGCAAGAGAATTGCTGAAGCCCAAAAGTTGGAGGTTGCTGTGAGCTGTGACACCACGGGACTCTACCAAGGGTGACCTAGTGAGACTCTGTCTCAAAAAAAAGAAATCCTAAGAGGTGAGCTTTTGTACAGATAAGGTTATTCACACAATACTGCCCCCAAAGTTTCTGCCGTGGTCAAATGACTAGAAGTTCAACTTAGCTTTCTCACTGTATCACTTATCTATTCTACTTAAAAAATTACCACAAAATATAGAGGCTTAAAACAACATAAGTCTATTATCTCACAGCTGCTTTGGGTCAAGTATTTGGGCACAGCTAAGCTGGGTCTCCTGGCTAAGGGTCTCTCACAAGGCTACAGTCAAGGTGCAAGTCTAGGAGTGGCATTCACCTTGAGGTTCAGCAAAGGCAGTGCCCATCTGCATAGGCTATGGGGCTGAGGGCCTCAGCTCCTTGCTGGCTGGTGCCCAGACACAGACCTCTCGGCTACACAGACTTCTCAGTAGCCTATCTCACAAGAGGGTAGTTGACTTTATCAATGTAATGAAGTGAGAGAGAGTAAGAGAGGACTTATAGGATGAAAATCAGTCTTTTGTAACCTAATCTTGCAAATGACAACCCATCACTTTTGCTTTAGTCTCTTTATTTGAAGCAAGAAGCAAGGCACTCAGGCCAGCCCACACTCAAAGGGAAGGGATTCCACAAGGGCATGAATAAGGGCCAAAGGTCACAAGCTGCCTACCACTCCCACTAAGCTCTCTGTGTTCCTGAGTGTCTCGCTACTTAGCAGAGACTTTCATTTTTACATTCCACTCCAATTTCGCTATTTAGAACCAAGCCTGTCACTAGTCTAACCTGGGAATTTCTGGGGATAAATAGTTATAAGAAGAAGTTTCAAGACTTCTTCCCTTTTCTTAAAAAAACAAACAAAAAACTATAAAGTTTTCCTGATTTCAAAAGCAATACAAGCTCATTATCAAATTCAAACACACTAAAATGTTAAAGCTATAAATAAAAGCACCTTAGCGTTCCTCATGAGTCTCAGAGATAGCCAGTGCTAATAGTGGGGTTTATCTTCTATCTCTGTTTTCAATACATATGAAAAAACGCAGGAAGAGGACAACCCTTAAGGAGAAGTGTGTTAGAAGGCCTAACCATTGGGATGACTGCAAGCTCAGGATGAGTCAACACAATCACGTGGTTGCCGACACAGTGAATGCAATCTTAGGCTGCTTAACAGAAGCTCATCCACCTCTGGTGTCAGTTGCTTCTTGACTCAACCACATTTGGCTGGTGTTCATACCCATTTCCCCAGAACCATTGGCTTAGATGAGAAGACATCGTCTGGGAAGTCTTTCCATCTTCTCTTTCCCATCTGGTCACAGTTCACCTGCCCAAGCAGACAGAGTTTGAGCATTCTTCACAAAGAGACACAGCCCCTTCTCTCTGGCACTTAATCTTCTCTGGTCTTCAGGGCAGTCAGCAACATGGCCTTTATCAGCAGATAATCTGGCTGACAAACCTTCCATAATGATGACATTCTTCTACTTCCCTCTCAGCACCAGGGTTGGGTCTATCTTGTCCAGGACTTTCATTGCCTGCTTGACAGAGGTTGACAGCACACACCAAGGGCTGGATGGAGATGTGAACCCATCAGAGCAGTGTTTCACTAGGTAGGGATGTGTACCATTGATGGCTCATGAGGAGAGGCACTATGTGGACAAACATTTCTGTCTTAATAATAATTGTATTATTTTAACTCATTTAATTCTTTGGACCTATAATACATTCGCATGATTCAAAAATTAGCAAATATGAAAACTGTTCCTTCCCTCACTGCCAAACTCTTCCCACCCATCGGAGACCATTTTTAGCAATTTATTGGCATTATTCTGTCAGAGGATATTTTAGGCACATACAGATGTAGACCCTCTCTTCCCTCCTCTTTTACAAACATATCATTTGATACACAATTCTGCATCTTCCCCTTTTCTTTTAATACTAATTTCTTCTTTTTATGTTATAAAGTTAAGGGGTACAAGTGTAGTTCTATTACATGGATATATAGCACAGTGGTCAATTTTGAGCTTTATACTCATTAAAGAATTTCTTATGCTCAAAATCCTCCCACCCTCTCTCCTTACATGTCTCCACTGACTATTATTTTACATTCTATGTCCATGTACATGTATTCATATTATTTAGCTCCCATTTATGAGAGCATGAGGTGTTTGACTTTTTGTTTCTGAATTCTTTCACGTAAGATAATGGCTTCTTTTTCATCCATGTTGCTGCAAAAGACATGATTTCATTCATTTTGTGGCTAGATAGTATTCCACAGTGTACACACACACACACACACACTTTCTTTATTCAATCTTCCACTGGGAGAAATTTAGGATGATTCCGTATCTTTGCTATTGTGAATGATGCTGCAATAAACATGTAAGTGCAGGTGTCTTTTTGATAGAAGGATTTCTTTTCCTTTGGCTAGATTCCCCAGTGATGGGATTGCTATGTGGAATGGCAGTTCTATTTTAATTCTTTAAGAAACTTCCATACTGTTTTTCATAGAGATTGTACTAATTTATATTCTCACCAACAGTGTCCAAGTTTTCTCTCTGCACCCTCACCAATGTTTGTTTGTTTTTTTCTTTAGACAGACTCTCACTTTGTTGCCCTCAGTAGAGTGCCATGGCATCATAGCTCACAGCAACCTCAAACTCTTGGACTCAAGCAATTCTCTTGTCTCAGCCTCCCGACTACCTGGGACTACAGGTGCCTGCCACAATGCCTGGCTATTTTTAGAGAAAGGGATCTCACTCTTGCTCAGGTAAGAGTCTCTAACCTGTGAGCTCAAGCAATCCACCTACCTTTGCCTCCTGGACTGCTGGGATTACAAACATGAGCCACCTTGCCCAGTCTAACATTTGTTATCTTTTTACATTTTAGGAATAGCCATTCTGATTGGTATAAAATGGTATCTCAACAAGATTTTAATTTGTGTTTCTCTGATGATTAATGATGATGAGCATTTTTTCATACACTTATTGGCCATTTCTCTGTCTCCTTTTGAAAAATATCTGTTCATGTCCTTTGCCGATTTTTACGTGAGGTTATTTGTGATTAAGTTGTTTGAGTTCTTTATAAATTTGGGGTATCAGTTCTCTTTTGGGTGCATAGTTTGCAAATATTTTCTCCCATTCTGCAGATTATCTATTCATTCTGTTGATTATTTATTTTGCTTTGCAGGAAATTTTTAGCTTAAAAGTCCTATTTGTCTGTTTGGGGTTTTGTTGCTTGTGCTTTTGAGGTCTTAGTCATGAATTCTTTGCCTAGTCCTAGATAAATATCCAGAAGTGTTTTCCCTAGGTTTTCTTCTAGTGTTTTTATAATTTTGGGTGTTACATTTAAATCTTTACTCCATCTTGAGTTGATTTTTATATATAGTGAGAGATGAGAGTCCAGTTTCATTCTTCTGCATGTGGCTGTCCAATTTTTCCAGCACTATTTATGAAATGAATGTCTTTTCCCCAGTACATATTTTTGCTCACTTTGTCAATGACCAATTGACTGTAGATAAGTGTCTTTAATTTGGGACTCTGTATTCTGTTCCATTGATCTATATGTCTGCTTTCATACCACTACCCCAGGCTGTTTGGGTTACTATTAATATAAACTTGTAGTATAATTTGTGACCAGGTAAGGTGATGGCTCCAGCTTTGTTCTTTTTGCTTAGGACTGCTTTGACTATTCTGGTTTTTTATTTGTTTTATATTAATTTTAAGATAGTTATGTAATTTTGTGAAAAATGACATTGGTATTTTGATAGGGATTGCACTGAATCTATAGATTGCTTTGGACAGTATAGTCGTTTTAATGATTCTGCACTTTGCTTTTATCTTTTAATAATAATTCCTTATCTGTACATACAGAGCTTCCTCATTCTTTGTTTATGGCTGTGTAATTTTTTGTTGTATAACTAGCTCCTGGATGTTTCCAGTTATATACTATTATAATCATATTGCAATGAACATTCTTGTATATACATTATATCATAATGTACATTGTATTATGTATATATCTTATACATATTATAATATTTATAGAATAAATTTATGTGATTTTTAAAATTTAATGCATATTAGAAAAAAGTGTAGCTAGCATACCAAATCCACAACTTCATTTCTTAAAATGAGGTTGAGTTTAAAAGGTGAACTAATGCCAGAAAAATACCAAGCAAATAGCAAGATTGGTGGTTTGAAAATATGACTAAGAATTAAGAAAGTAGAATGTAAAGGTCTGGGGTTTAAGAAACACTAACCTAGAATAGAATTATTAACTTCCCCGCCAGAAGTTCCTAAAAATCTACATTTCCGCAGGGTTCAAAGGTGTCATAGGCGGTATACAGAGAGAAAAGTGCTTTGGAGGCCAGAGACAGGGTTTGAATCTTGACTTTCCTCTATACAGGCACTGCTAGCTCCTCTTTTCTTATGTGAAAAGGTATATTGCCAGGGAGAAGTAATAGTAAAGTCAAGTGCCTGGAACACAGTGCCTACTTGATAAACTATGGCCATTATAATGCAGCTATTCTGAGTGGATTTGAGGAAAAGAGAGAAGTCAGAATCTTAGTCCTGAGGACTCCGTTTCCCTTTCAACTCCTTCTCTGCAGACTCATTTATAATGGCAGCTAAAAGTTAAGCCAGACACAGTATATGCAGTCTGACAATTAAGTTTGAGAATTCATACTAGAAAAAGTATGACATACCTTATTGCTGCATATCAATCACTATGGCACTTTGAAGTCCTCCTCATCGGAAGCTATGCACCCAGGCCAGACCCTAGTCCACCCTTCAAAGCAATTTTGCACGTTTATTCTTGAATGACAATCAGAGCTATCACGGTACAGCGACAAAATACATAATAATGAACACTACTCAGCAAGATACCACCACACGTTGACACAAACACAGCTGTGAGGAACTGCTATACTGAAGTTATGAAACCTGATTGGGCTGTCTGTATGGTGCAGCCAAGGTAAAAACAAGGTGGCAAGTTTGCAAAGTTAATTGTCAGACATTGTATGACAACAACTCTGAGGGTCATTCCAGAAAATGATTTCCCAAATTGCTTTGAAGAATGGAGTAGGTACTGGCGTCGGTGCATGGCTTCCGATGGGGAGCACTTCAAAGGTAACCACAGTGATCTCAGAAGCAAGGTGGGTAGCACTTTTCCTCGGATGTGAGTTCCCAAAATTAATTGTCCGACCTTGTATAATAGGCTATGTGACTTGTGCAGTCACACAGGGCCTCATGTTTAGAAGGTCCATGCTTGCTTTATTTCTCTGCTGTCAACATCTTAAAATCTCAATAATTCTGAATGAGAGGACATATTTTCACTTTTCACAGGGACCCTGAAAATTCTGTAACCTGACCTCCTCCCCTCTCCCACCCCCTCCACTACAGACGATGTCCTATTGCTCCTGAAGGGAGCTCCTGGGTGAACCTCCCCCTTGGGGCCACCCAAGGAAGTTAAAACTTAGTCCCTTCTGGTGTGGTCTGTGGCCCCCTCTGTGGACACCATTGGTCCTAGTCCTACATCTCTCACAAACTTCCCCAGAAGCCACTGTCAACAGCACTCCAGGAGCAGCTTTGGGAGCCTGGTTCCAAGTTCCCCTGGGTTTTCCAGGAAGCCTTAACTGCTCAGAGACCGGGTCTGGAGGCTTCTCAGTGACTCCTGCTCCCACTGTGCTCCTGAGCACTGAACAGCCTGTGCCCCTCTTGTCCTGTACATTCACCAAGAAAAAAACACTGTGTTTGGGGTCAGAAATCCTGGATTCAAAACCTGAGTTGGTCACGAACTACCTGAGTGAACTTTCCCAAGTCCCTCCGATTCTCAAGAGCTTCTGTTTCCTCATCTGCAAAACGGTTATCAGAACAATGGCTAACTTGTTGGTTTGCGTAAGGCTGAATAAATTTATGGCAGAAAAAACGAACAAACAGTCATTGTTGGATTGAGGGTGTTGATCCTCGGTTCTGACATTCCCATCCTCCTACTCCAGGCTGATCTGAGCAAAGGGCTCATAGCAAGCTAGGTACCACCTCCTCGGCTGGCCCCACAGACATCCAGTTCCACCTCGTCCAAACACCCAGCAGTTTTCTTGGGTCTGCTTGCTCTCAGCTATGGAACCATTTCCTACTTAGAATTCCTATCACACAAAAGCTTTGCAGAATGGTTTATTACGCTGCGGTATGATTAAAGTCATAAAATTCATGACATTCTGTCCAGGGTCATTGAATGCTATAGAGGTCCCCTTTACACAGAATCCTGGACTTCCTACTTCAGAATCGATTGTAATTTTCTGCTAAACACAGCTTCTCATACTTCCTTCTTTTCTACTTTGTAGTGTCTGCTTAGTAGGTGGGACATGTATTTCTTACAGCCATGGCTCCTCCAGACCCTCTCCTTGGTCTCTCACCCTCTACTCTCCCTTCCCAATCCAGTCCTTGGGGACACATCATCCTAGAAGGCAGATAGGGGAAAGGTGTCCTGAAGCCTAAAGAAGTGGCTCCTACCAGGGCAAGAGAATTTTAAGACACTACTATAATATTTCAGGCAAGAAACTATAATGCCAAGGCAGCTGCAGGAAGAGAGGATGGGTGCGGACAGATGCCAAAGGCAATGCAGGCTGCATGTGGAGACACAGAGAGCAGGAGCCAGAGATAAAGGAGTCCCTGGGTTTCCAGCCAGGGTGCAGGGGAGGCTGGCGACAGCCATGGCTGCCGTGGGAAATGGAGTGGTGACCACACACCCCCTCTACGCTTTTATACAAACAACTCTCAGATTGTGCTTCTGCCCATATGGTTTCCCCAGAGCATACATCTGAGATTGGCTGATATGGCCTTTAAAAAAAAATAAGGATTGAACTCTGGGCTAGTCCTAAGTAAGGAAGGTGGAGCCCTGGGAATGAGGGTCCAGTGGAGACTGTGGGAAGGAGGGGCAGGAGGAGAGTGAGGGCAATGTGGCCACCCCTGTTAGGAGCCAAGAAGAGGGGTGGGCAGTGTGGAGTGCTACAGCGGATGAGGGCTAAAGGCCAGAGGAGGTTACTGGCAGAGCCAGGGCAGGGGACAGAGGAAGCAGATGTCAGGTACTGAAGAGCTGAGGGGACAGTGGCAGCTGCTTTCTTTTTTGTTGTTTTTGATTTTTTGAAACAAAGTCTCTCTCTGCTGCCCAGGCCAGAGTGCCATGGCATCAGCCTAGGCTACAGCAACCTTAGACTCGTGGATTCAAGAAGTCCTCCTGCCTCAATCTCCCAAGTAGCTAGAACTACTGGTACCCGACACAATGCTCAGCTAATTAATCTTTTAGTAGAGACGGGATCTTGCTCTTGCTCAGGTTGGTCTCAAATTCCTAAGCTTAAGGGGTCCTCCCACCTTGGCCTCCCAGAATGTTAGGATTGCAGGTGTGAGCCACCACATCTGGCCAGCTGCTTTCTCTTGAGCTTTAAAAAGGAAGAAAGAGAACCCCACATTTAGGGAGCTGGATGTCCTCAAAGAGGTGGAGATGGTTCAGGAAGCAGAGAGGTTGGCCCTGGTCTGCAGCCATCTCAACCCTTAGCCTCTGTGACATCTTCACACTGAGTTCCAAACCCAGGGGAGTCCAAAAGTCTTTCTGAAACTTGGGGCAGTCTGTGGTAAACCTTTCCACTGAGGAAACTTTTTTTCTTCTCCTTTCTGTATCTGTACTAGCTGCCTTCCTCCTGAACAGAACTGAGCTTCTAAATCTCCAACACAGTTCACCAGAAACACCGAGAAATTCCTGGGGTCCCAGAGGAAAAGTCAGGATCAGGCAGCAGGGGACTCTGGGAGTTCTTCAGAGTCAAACTCAAGGGGCTGAGGTCTGAAGTGAATGATGCAAATGTCTTCCACAGGCACTTCCTCTCCTCTGGACACAATGGCTTGGAAGATGGGTGTGCCCGGGGGCAATGTGGATGTAGAAGTAATGATTGCAATTAACCAGCAAAAGTCCTCCCCCAAGAAGTTGTGCAGAAGAGGGAAGGGCAAAGGCCTGGACATGTCCTCACTTATCTTAGAGAAGATGAGGGAACAGAGGGCTGAAACCAGCTGAGTGAGCCATAGAGTTCTCAGGCCTTCGCTAGAAATCAGCAGGGCCGGCTTGGTGTCTGTGGCTCAAGTGGCTAAGGCGCCAGCCACATACACCTAAGGTGGTGGGTTCGAATCCAGCCTGGGCCCACCAAAACAATAATGATGGCTGCGACCAGAAAATAGCTGGGCGTTGTGGTGGGCACCTGTGGTCCCAGCTACTTGGGAGGCGGAGGCAGGAGACTCGCTTGAGCCCAGGAGTTGAGGTTGCTATGAGCTGTGATGCCACAGCACTGTACCCAGGGGAATAGCTTGAAGCTCTGTCTCAAAAAAAAAAAAAAAAAAAAGAAAAAGAAATAAGCAGGGCCTGCCCAGCGCCTTCTCCTAATACCTCTCCTTCCCAGCATCACTGCCTGTGGGTCATCCTGGCTCCTCAAAGGTGAGCCTGAGTCCTTATGTGCCAGCTTTACCCTGATGACGATGATGCATCTAATTGCTGTGGTTGCAGAGACCTAGGATCCTGCAGGGGCAGGAGAGGTGCTGGCAACTAATTGTAACAAAAACAGCTCCTCTCTACTGAGTCCTTAGGGTGTGCCAAGAAGCATTTCATTTGCTCCTCACAAAACTCCATTGATGGTAAAAGCAGCTCAGTCTTAGGTTAAGTATTATAATTTGTTCAAGGTTAGAGACCTCATAAATGACCAAGATTAAACCTAGGTTGGTCCAACTCCAGAGCTTTTTGTGCTCTGTTAAGGAAAAGGAAAAGAGAAATTTCCACCCCCAAGCATTTTATCTAATACAAATATATGTCAGTAATTTTTTTTCTTTCCTGGAATCCAAAGCATGTCAAAGACATACCAGCTACAAACCTGGGTTTTTTCCTGATAAAACAAACAACAAACACAAAAGCAGGCACCTTCCATTCAGGAATGCTTTGACCTTTGAAGGCCTGGTAACATTCTGCCCCGTGACCTGAAGGACCCAAGCCCTTCCACTGACAAAAGTACTGGAGCTGGCACTTCCTGAGGGCAGCAGGGACTGAGGCAGGACCTCTCAGCGGTGGAGGAAGCGGAGGCTGGGAACCGGAGAGGTCAGAGGCTTCCATGGGCAGGAGAGCCTGGCAGGATACACGGTCTCTTGCAGAACCACATGTTTGAATTCACAACCCTGCCCTCCTAACTTTCCAAAACTTTAAATAAACTGGAAATGTTTCCTCACCCTGGGGCCCAAGACAAGTTTCTATAAAGGTAAATAAATATGAAAATAAATACAAAAATAGCCAGATCTTTTTTAAAATGTCCAAGACCTTTGGAATTTGGACCTCTGGCCACTGCTGTGTCAGCTGTGGGGCTGTGCTTCCCAAGGAGTGTGTCCCCGTTGGCCTCCGGCTCAGATACATTTCAGCCGAAGGGAACCAGGCCTGTAGCTCCATCCATGTCATTAGCAATCTCCCCAGGCCCAAATGCTTTCTTAAATCCCACAGGGCCACGGGAGGGTTTCCAGAATTCTTCTCTGGCATGGGCTGGGGTGCCCCGACAGAGAGGTAGGCAGGGGAGCTGACTGTAGCTGCTCGTGGGACTGGGTTGGGTGCCTCCTAATTTTCCTGAACTTATTATATTTGAGAAACTACAAATAAGGTACTGCTAAGGTTATTTGCCAAAGCCACCTGGAGACAAACTCGGCTCCTCAGATTTTCTTTGCCTGTGGAAGCAGCAGATGAATTCTTGCTCCCTGGGGCTTTTATTTTAATTCTCTGGAAAAATCTGTGTCACTTGCGAATGTTCCCATTGAGCTGTTTTTGGGCCCCAAGCAGAGACTCTTAAGACAACTGCTTACTCTGGTTTCTGCTCCCAGGATCCATAGCAACCTGGGTACCAGCTGGGGACTCAGAAACAGTGGAGCTGCCTACCAGGCCCAAGGAAGAGTGTGGCACGGTTCACGAACAGGAAATATCATTCTGCAGAGGCCTTTTTTTTTTTTTTTCAAGATAAAGTTCTGAGGGACAAAAGAATTAATTGACCATGAAGTGTCTTTGAATATCAGATCCTTTCTACTCAATTCTAGGCGACCGATTAGCAGACCAGCTCTTTGGTATGTTTTCATGTCAAATGAAATGAAATATTTCAAATATTCATGCTTGAAATTTAGCAATTCAAGGTGCAGCCATTCTCATCCATTTTGTTCGGGCAGAATGTCACAATGCTGTATCTCTGAATTAATGATCTCCTCACCTACACTGTCATCATTTTCTTATCAGTATTTATTCTTGCTGTTGTTTTCGCTGAGAAAGGGAAAAGGAGAACTGAAATCCAAGGTTGATGTTAAGCTTAGTTAAGTCCTCAAATAATTAAAAAGCCCGAATTTGCATACTGCAGTAGTCTCTAGAGCAAAGGCATGATCCTTACCCTGAAAAAACTTACATGATTTGAAATAAGAGCAGCTTGGGCAAAACAACCATGGAATAATAGCATGAAAATCAAGTCATCCCCTCTTTTTTTTTTTTTTTTTTTTTTGAGACGGAGCCTCAAGCTATCCCCCTGGGTAGAGTGCCATGGCATCATAGCTCATAGCAACCTCCAACTCCTGGGCTCAAGCGAGTCTCCTGCCTCTGCCTCCCAAGTAGCTGGGAC
>CAUYQV010059423.1:0-19012 GCA_963574575.1 Galagoides demidoff
TGTGGTCCCAGCTACTTGGGAGGCAGAGGCAGGAGACTCGCTTGAGCCCAGGAGTTGGAGGTTGCTGTGAGCTGTGATGCCATGGCACTCTACCCAGGGGGATAGCTTGAGGCTTCGTCTCAAAAAAAAAAAAAAAAAAAGAAGTTCTCACATTTAATGCTAAGAAACTTGGACTTTGCTCTGTCGAAAACTGGAAGCTTTTGTTGGATTTTTAATCAGAGGAACAGTTTGATCTGATTTAATTATAAAAGGAAAGTTACAAGGAGGTTAGATTAAATTGAGGCCAGACTGGAGGCTGGGAAATCACTCAGGATACTATTAAAGATTCAAGCAAGAAATAATTAGTGTTTGTACTAAAGTAGTAGTAAAAAGATAGGATTAAACTAAAGAAGTATTTTATGTTATTTTGAGACAGTTTCATTCTGTTGCCCTGGGTACAGTGCCATGGCATCATTGGTCACAGCAACCTCAAACTCTTGGGCTTGAGCAAACCTCTTGCCTGAGCCTCTTAAGTAGCTGGGACTACAGGCAAGCACAGCAATGTTAGGCCCAGCTAGTTCATTTCTTTCCTATTTTTAGTAGAAACGGGTCTCACTCTTGTGCTCAGGCTGCTCTCAAACTCCTAAACCCAAGCAGTCTACCAGCCTTGGCCTCCCAGAGTATTAATCCCCTGCTAGGGTTACAAGTGTGAGCCACCACGCCCGGCCTAAAGAGGTATTTTGTATCTACAAAACCAAGTAACTAGAAAATGTAGAAGAGAGTGAGAAAGCTCAGCGGGTTAGGATGTGAATAGATCAGAGAGTCAAAGGTGATATTGAAACTTCAGGGATCGCTTATTTTGATTCTCCTCCCCAGAGACATATGCCTTGTGTCTTTGCTATTCGAAGTCAGGCTCACGTACTTACTGGAAGCATCAGCTTCACCAGGAAGTATATTGGAAGGGCAGATTATTGGGCTCTCTTGTAAAACTTCTGATGGTGAGGCCCAGGAATATTGATTTCTGTGTGATCCTTATGCTTAGTAAAGCATCAAAGAAATACTTGAGAAGCCTTGTTACAAGTGATTAAAACTAATATTCTATGCATCCCCCCCCCCCACGAAAATGCTTCCCTTTCTCCCAGACATCTCTATTTCTCGTTCTGCTCCTGCCTGAAGGCTAAACAAAAGTAGCCTGGAAGAGCGGTGCCAAAATTTGGAAGTGAGCATCCTTTCTCTAATACTAAATTTGAGGCTCATTAAATTTTCGAGATGTTTCACAGCCCACTTAGTGTAGCTCCAATATGGTCTGTGCCTGCTTGTTATTGCATTAGACAAAAACACTTACAAAGAATGGGCCCTGAAGTACTTGAACTTATGTCTATTTTCTCTCTGAAGTTCTCATTTTGATACTACCAATGACAGCAGTGTCCCACTGTGATACCCTTTATTATAAATGCCTCCATTGTAAATAGTGCAGAAAAGAGAAGTTGAGCTTACAATGCCGTAGTAAAAGGAGAGAGAACCGTGTTCCTAATTAGGCTCTTGAGTTTGAAAAACTCCATTCTTTTCATGAGAGGAAATACTTCAGACTGAGCATCAGGGGGAAAAAAAGAGATGGTATATAAGAATTGAGACCAGAAGATTGACAGACCAAAAGGAATATCCAATTTGTTGCATTTCTGAATAGAGGTTTTCACTGTTCCTCCTCATATTGTTTAATACTATCTGCTGCTCTTTCTCTCCTTTTTTTCCCCCTTACAATTGCAGTTTTTGGAGTTGTAACTTTCTCAATTGATGTCCTTCCTTTCCATGTATTAATCTATTTCTTTCTATTTTGAATGAGATATGCTTTTTAAAGGAGTATACTACTTTCTCCTTCTTCAAAGGAAGGTCCTCGCAAAACAGAAAGGAAGATGCCTGCAAAAAAATAAAGGAGACGGGGGAAAAACAAGCAAGACAACGCCGAGAAAAAAATATAATAAAAGTCCCCTGTTGGGCTCTTCACAAACTAGTAGGAGTTAGGTGGTGCTAAGAATACGACGGACAAAAAAGACAGAGCACTAACCTCCACTTACCATCTCTGAAAGAAGAAAAAAAATATGTCCTTCCTGCTACGATGAAGGAACCACAGGACCACCCAGCATGGATGAGAATTGGTGGGCCCCTCCCTTTCCTTTAATTAGAAAAAAATATATACAGACGCATTGCAAAAATTTCTTCCAAATTGTATAAATGGCATTGTGTTGACTGTCTCTAGGCACAGATTTTTGGAAACCCTCCATTCCAACGAGTGCTGCCTCCTCCTAATTAGGTCCTGGAAGTGTAAACTCACCCCTAAACCCTGCCAATGATCGACAAAGCCTGACTTATCTTCCCGGAGGGTTGTCCTCAGAATATTTTCTTTCTCTTGTTCCACAGTGTTCTGGTTTGTTGCTCTGGGTGGATAGACTACGTTTATTTAGTTTATTTTATTCTTAAAACTGGCTGTTATGATGATGTGCTACACAGACCCGGTGGTTAAATTCTGATTATCTGGCACAGAGAAGTTCTCTGCTAGAGCCAGTGCCTGCCTCTGACTCTCACACAGTCAGAGGCAGAAAGTCAGGGCTGATTTCACCAGTGACTATTGCTACCTGGGCTCCTGGTATTTCAGTCCCAGCTTTAGAGGTTTCTTCGTGGGGTGTGCTGCTCCCATGACTCAACAACAGGCTTCCCTGTCTTCCGACATGTCTTTGAAGATGCCGCCTAATCAATCTTCTCAGTCACATGCAAGTGGGTTAAAAACAAAAACCAGATAGGATCTATATCTCTGTACTTTCAAATAAATAGACCCAAGGTGTTTGGTAGCCTGGTAGTTCTGGTTCACTATATATATTTTTTTTTTCATGGAGGGTGGGGTGGCGGGAAGTATAATAGATGCTTTTTTAAAAAAATCTTTTAAAATTTGTTTGTGGGCTGGTAGTGATACTGTGATACATAATGTATAGTGATCGGAACCAAGTAATGTATATATCCATCATCTCAAACATTCATCATTTGCATTGGGAACATTCAATACCCTTATTTAACTATTTGAAACTATGTAAGACATTATTGTCAACTACAATCATCTTAGCGTACATACAACACAAGAACTTATTCTCTCCAACTAGTTCTAGTTTTGTGTGTGTGTTTTTTCAATCCCTCTCTATCAATCTTGCAGTTAGTAAAATCCAACCCAGAATCCAAAAACAGGTTGATCATTATTCCTCAGTTTCAGTGGGAGTGTATTTTTAATCCTTTCCCCTTTCTATTTATAAGTAATTATTGAGAGTACATAAAAGCTCTGAACATGTAGGGTTTTTCTTCCCTTATGGTAAGTTATATACAGTATCCTTTTTTTATTTTTATTTTGGAGAAGTAGGCCGTACTAAATATTGCTCTGCCTCCTTCTCGAGGCTAAGCAAAATAAGACAGACTAAGAGAAGTACTTTCTTTTTATTTTCAATTTGGTTTTTACTTTTGGTGAATCCTTTTTGTTGTGGCAGCAAGATCACCAAGGAGTAAAATATTTCCATAGTCTGGGGACTGCATGGAGGTGTCCGTATACCTGCAAGAAAACTGTCTCCTGTGGTCCTCCTGCTTCGTCCAGCCAGAGCTGCAAAGATGGCCGAGGGCAGCCCGCTCCCCTAAGTGGCACACAAATCCTCCACCTTACCACCCTGGGCATGGGACCAAGGCTCCCCTAACTCAGAACAGAGGTTAGGACGATAGCTTGCTTATTACTCTTACAGGCAAATCAGGACACTCTAAGAAGTCAAAATCCAATGGACAAGGATATGGAAAAATTCAACAACTGGTCATGTTCAGAGAAACTTTGGAGGGGTGGAAATTCAGTGCACAGGTGACAGGGATGTATTTACCAAATTTACTATGCAATTGCAAAGCGTGGGGACACACTGTGAAGACTTAGACCAGACTTTCACAAAGCATCGTGTGTAGTCAGAGTTCTCCAACGCAGAGTTGAAATTGTAGATTCCTCGGTCTCCAGGATAATTAAATCATGAATCTCCAGGAACCGGGGCCTTTAAGAGCTGCCCTAATGATTTTGAAGTAGACTAAATTTAAAAAACAGGTTGTTGTCTATCTTGAGGTTTTAAAAGGTTAAGTGAGTCTGTATATTGTTTTTCGAGTTACTTTATAATTGGATAAACATTATGCTAGCTTTATGTGATAAATATATTTTGTAGACAGATTAAATGTCAGACTATGGCAAGGCTATATAAATGGAAATATATATATATGAATTTCTCTTAGAGACACATTCCTAGAACTGTTTATAAGCTGAAAACTTTAATTGTGCCTCCCTATTCACCTTGTTTCAGATGAGTGGGTCGTTGGAATTCAACAGCTATTTAAATTTGAGTCAATTTCCTGATCATTATCAATTAGACTGCAGGCTTCAGGTTCAAAACCTTTTAGTCTTCCCCAGCCCATATCCCCAAGTTCAGTCAATTTTAATATAAAATCTCTCTCTAATAGATATTGATTTTCCCATGCCATTATCTTGGCGCAAACCCTTATTACATTACATCTGAAAAGCCTCTTAGCTGCTTAGAACATATCCGAAATTCTCACCAGTTTCATCATTCCAACTAACTTTTCAGACCTACATTATGCCCAATCTGAAAAAGCAAGACACTGAAACAGGTTATAACAATTGAAACGAGGGAAGAAAAAGCGTTCTTATTTGCAGAAGCTACTAGGTTCGTGCCCCTGAAAAACTTAGAAGGCATTACTGAAAAGCTATTACGACTAATAACTGAGGTAAGTAAGCTATCCAAAAGAAAAATATGTAAAAAATCAGTAGGTTTCCTATAAAACAGAACAGTACATTAGAAGAGACAGCAACAGGAACATTGTTCCCCAAATCATTACATTTATGGTATCCGTGCTGCACTGAGGGTGAATGGTCTAACCCCCAGTCCTCAGAGCTACAGAGGTAGATGGTAGCAGTCCCAGAGCACTTTTTAAGTTCAAACTTCAGCTGCCACTTACTAGCTATATGAATGTAAGGTAAATAAGTCTGTGCCTAAGTTTCTTTGTTTCTAAAATTAAATAATCTTTGTTTAATTAAAAACAAAACCTCAGTGTTATTATGAGGACAACATGGGTTGTATATGGATGATTATAGATTATAACTATGACTACATAATACGTATATTGCGAGAGTGTCCCCAAAATTTCATATGTTAGGAATTTCCAAATTCACATATTGACTGGAGGTAAGGCCTTTGGAAGGTAATTAGAATTAAATCAGGTCATCTGAGTGGGGCTCCCGTGATGTGACTGGTGGCTCTGTAAGGGGCACGCATGCCCTGCCCCTCTCACCATGTGACACCCTCCACCATGTGTGAAGGCAAGTAGACCCTGACCCGATGCCAGAGCTGTGCCCTTGAACTTCTCCACAACTGTGAGAAATAAAGTTCTTTTCCTTAGAAGTTATCCCATCTCTGGCATTCAGTTATAGCAACAGAAAATGATCTAATTACAACTATATGATATGACTATCCTGGTAATGCACTCAGAACAGTGTCTGACACAAATGGAAAACACTGAATAATTCCTCACTCTGATTATCTGGCACATGATTCACTGCAGTGACATCAGTCTCGTGCCAGCCGCTGACGACGCAGCATAACTTCAGAAATACCAGGACTGAGCCTGATGCCTGTTACGATTTCTTCCAATCCTGAGATGCTGCTATGGTTCACTGAAATCCCAACACGGTATTTTTATTTCTCATCTCCTGTCTGGGTCCTGTTACTTTGAAGACTGGAGCTTTGGTATATGTGTGTTCCTGTTCTCTCATCTAAAACAAATTGAATTTTAAAAAGGAACGGAACAGTTTTAGCTAAAAAAAAATCTATCTCCCAAATGGGAGCCAGCTTTCTTTTCACCTGTGCAGTAAATTGGACATTTGGGAGGGGTAGTTTTGGGGGAGATGGGGACCTGTGCTGCTGAGAGCTTGGGCTGAGCTAGTCTGGTCCGAGAGGAACGTGGGAAGGGCAGCACATTGGGACGGAATCAATGTGAGTTCTTGTGCAAACAGCCAAGGTTCTAATCTGAGAGCCAACATCCCCATCTGGGGGTACTTAGTGCATCTCGTGTAAAATTTTATCCTCAGTTTCTTCATTCTCCAAAATAATAAACAAATAGGAAGCTGATTCACAAGATTGTTGTCAGGGTAAAAATAGGAGTTTGACAAAAATAAAATATCCTAGGAATATCAAGAGTTAAGAAATTTGTTACCCAAGTAAACATCTCCCTGCTTTCTAGGATGAGGTCCAAAGCCCCCCAGGTGTCATTATGCCTAAAATTACACCATCCTGAATTTTCTTTTATGTGTGTGTGTATGTGTGTGGAATCTCTTCCATTTATCTTTAGCTGATAAGTCTCTTTCCTTTTGATAAGAGGAAATCCATGTGCTGTACGAGTTCTAATTGCTTATCATGAGGAGCGGATAAAGGGGGGCCAACTGTGAAATGAAGGGGGATCAAAGACCCCTCCTCTCACTATTCACCCACCTCCATAAGGGAAATGTAGAACATGGCCTAAAATTTCGATGTGATTGATCAAATAATGCATTTGAGACCTGAAATGTATAGAGTAACCTCTCTCCAAATTGTGCTTGAATGAAAATCTCCCAAGTGGCGATTTACAGGATTTCTGTTATCTTTCTTACAATCATAAACCAAGATTTTAACTTCTTTAAATTATAAAATTTAAAATTTTAGGCATTGCCTAGTCAAATGAAGCGCCAAATATATAAAAGACAAAGGCATTTGTGCACATTATCTGCAACAAAACAACTTTATACACAATTATCTTCCTCAACTGACACTTTGAAAGCAGCCAGATTAGCTCCTCTCCAGTGTTGTTCAGCCTGTGTCTAACTGTCCCCTCTCCCTAAACCTGACCCAGCATTGTGGATGGCTACGGCCCAATCCCATCTCACTGAAACCGATAGAGAAAAATACTGTGAAATTTGCTTAAGGACTGAGGGACAAAAAAGAGGCATTAATATGGTCACTATGCTATTACTATTTCACATGCATAAAATGTTAGTGTTGTAGGTAATTTATTTATTTATTTATTTTGAGTTCCTTTTTTTGTATTTTTTTTTATTGAGGGTGCAAAGAATTAGGTTGCAATGTTTGCATTTGCTAGGCGAAGTCCCTCTTATAATTGTGTTTCACCCCAAGAGGTGTGCCATACTCCCTAACATCATGCCCAGTAAGTGGGAGTCATCCCCCTCCTTCATCCCCTCTCCCCACTTTCCACTTTGAATTGATGTGAGTTTTTTTTTTTTAGGTGGGTATGTATTAGATCTTCTATTGGCTTCAAATAAGAACTGAGTACATTGGATTCTTTCTTTCCATTCTTGTGACACTTTACTAAGAAGAATATGCTTCCACTCCATCCAGGTTAATACAAAAGACGTGAAGTCTCCCATCTTTTTAATGACTGCATAGTATTCCATGGTATACATAAACCAGGCTGGTTAATCCATTCCTAGGTTGGTGTTGTGGTTTTGTTTAATGTGCTGTTCTTTTATTATTAATTAAGTTTTAAAAATCCACCTGCTTATTTGTGTTCTTTGGTGGCAAGCAACAGAAGCTAAATCTGACTACCCAAAGTGAAAGAAAGAATAAAATGGTCAAGAAAGAGATACAAAATAGTACCTTGACAATTTGCAGTGTCTCACAGAGTCAAAGGAAAGAGTGCAAAATATTCTTCAGACAGAGGAGTCACTGAGCAGGTGAGGTAGGAAGCAATGGATTGTCCTAAAGGAGGTGGTTATGGCACGCACCCTTGCATTGCCCCACTCAGGAGGTGCTTTGGGGGAACTCGAGCAGCGAACCCTGGCTGGAACTCATGTCATCTATTTGCCAAAGAAAAGATGGCATCTTGATTGATGGTTCTAGTAAGATTTTATAGAATGGGAGACAAGTTCTTCTGTAGGAAACCAGAGGAAAGAAAATACAATTTGACCAAAGTCCTCAGATGTTCACTAGGCTTTTCATAACAGTTTTAAAGACGTCTGTCCTTCCATCGCGTGTTGTTTTGGAACTAGACCTTCAAGGCATGGGTTGCAATTCCGTGCATAAGGCCTGACTCTCCAAAGGCCCCATTGTGGGAGCTGTGGATTATTCTTTTCACAAGCACAACCCACAACTTCGTCCAGGTGAACACTAAGTTTTTGTGCTCAGAATCTCAATTCTTTAAAATTTCCACAGTGAATAAAGAAAATTAGAACATGTGTTTTTCCACTTTCATAGCTTTAAAAAATAGACATAAAATTATCAACATTTTTATATACAGGTGGTCTTTCTGGTATCCTGCTTTCCCCCAAATTCCTCACCATTTTATTCTTTTTTCCAAATTAAAAAGAAGGAAAGCATCCATATATACACCAGAAGTGCCAAATACCAAATGAAGGACTGTGTTAAATAAATTCCAATAGTGAACCCTCCACAGAGAGAGAATTAGCCAAAAGAAATTAACTGTTGGGATAAAATAATTTTTCATCTTATTTTATTATAATCTTTTTCCAAATCAAGGCCTTCATCCTGGCTTGAAGAACCAGAAGGAATAATATGTTTAGAAACGAGAAAAGTGTTTGAAATGTAGTCTTACCCAACACTCTACCATCTTGCTCAAAAATATATGTAGCTGGTTACTGACAAATAGATTTCTTAGATAATTTTTTTCTATTGAATTGACAAAATTGTGATTGAAGGCACAAATTTTTTTTTTTTTTGAGGGGTGAATTCAGATAGAATCTCACTCTGCTTTTCAGACCAGTGTGTTATAGCATCATCATAGCTCATAGCAACCTCAAACATCTGGGCTCAAGAGAGTCTTCCGCCTCAGCATCCCAAATAGCTGGAACTATAGGCATGTACCACTCTTGGCAAGTTTTTCTATTTTTAGTAGAGACAGTTTCTCACCTTCACTCAGGCTGGCTTTGAACTGTTGAGCTGAAGGGATCTTCCTGCATCGGCCTCCCTGAGTACTAGGATTACAGGTATGAGCCATCATGACTGGCCTGGGACAAGATGTTTTGATCTTAAAAAGACGTAACTAAAGTCTTTTGGCTTTCCTATGTTAAATTCTTAAATGGTATGGGTCCAAGAGTGTTTTCTTGGGAGAGGTGTAGGGCAGAGAATTGCAAGCATACATTCCAATTCCTTTTCTTTTTTACTTATGCCTGAGATATATGGTACAAAATACGAACAAAAATTGGATCAGGCCAGGAAGGACTCAAATCTCACCTTCCAGATAACTCTATGTTTGTACTAGTTGATAAATGCTCATTATTCATCATCTATTGCTATGTAAATACTGCAGCTATAAAAATGATTATTCCTGATTAGGAGCCTACGCAAAGGGACACGCTATGCACACTACTAAGTTCAACTCATTCATAATCCAAACAAGGAGTACACGGGATAAACTAAAACTTGAAATTTACCTTAAGAATGAAAACAATGTAACCAAAAAATTTGTACCCTCATATTAATTTAAATTAAAAAAAAATCCAAACAATGAATTGTGTGTTTTACTCACAACTGAAGGATGATAAAATGGGATTTCATCGCTAAGTACAACAGATGTCCCAAATCACACAGTCTGTGAGAAATGGAGCTCCATGTTGCAGCTGGATTCATATGGCTGGAAAGCCAATCCACAACTTCCAGCACTGCTGTGGGGGCCACACCCTAAATGCCCAGACTCTAGAATTGGATGCCTTGATTGAGATCCCAGTTCTGCCACTAAATTCAAATGCAATTAATAATAACATTTTATCTATCACTATTAACAGCACAATTAATGCCAATAATTAATAATAATAGAGGTATTGTGGTGATTATAGGAATAGAGCAACTTAAGAGTGCTTTAAATGAAAGCAAAATCAATATAAGGATACTGCCAGGGAGGTAGTCTCTAAGGGTTTTTAGGAGACATACTTGAATAGTTTTTGCAACTTCTGCCAACCTTATATTCATGGCCTGTCTCCTTCCCTTAACAGAAATCATTTGTGGTTAGAACAGCTGTGGTTACCTTTGCAGGGATCTGCATTTTAATCATGCTTTTCTTATTTGTCCCTGACCTACAGAGACAATCACAGGTTGGAATGTGGATCCCAGGGAGATTTCACCTGCATTTTAGGATTTGACAATAGATTCTGTGTTGCCGCATGGGTTCATGTATCCTGTGTGTAAATTGTGTTTTATTCATGAAAATTTGTTCTGGACTCCATGTTGTGACATCAGGACTTTTGCACGTCACTGAAGGAATCCTGGCTGTGAGATGCTAATTCCTCCCTGTTCTTTCCTTCTCAACTGGGAGGGCATAAGAAACCAAATCAGAACTAAAACACAGGACTTTATTACTGATAAAAATGTTTGGTGGATGAGGCAGAACCCGCACAGTCCTTCTGAGATCCCAGAATCGTGGACCTGACACACCCAGAGTTGTCACCTAGTAGGAGGAGAAATAAAAGGAAAACAAACCATATCAACTTCTATCCACACAGAAAAAGGTGAACTGCTCCACCCCCGGGGCAGAGGTTTTCAACCTTTTTCACTCCATGTCGTCAACCTGTCGTCAAACTTTCGCAGCATGCTTAAGTTATGTTGATCAAAAAGAGTAAAGAAAAGAATATATTTACAGTGCTTTGAACTTCTTTCTAAAATTATTTAATTAATAATCTTTAACAATCTTTGTGGCACACCCATGATCCTCTCACAGGACACCAGTGTACTGTGGCACACTATCTGACAATCACTGCCCATGGGACTTTGATTTTTTTTATTTTTATGGTTTTTGGCAAGAGCTGAGTTTGAACCCACCACCTCCCGCATATGGGGCCAGCACCCTACTCCGTTGAGCCACAGGTGCCACCCCATTGGGACTTTTAGATGAGAGAGGAAGAAAGAATAAAGAGAGGAGGTCATCCTTGAATACGAATCATTATTTTGGACCAGAAATAAACAGCCTAACAGATGTCGAGGACGACCTGATTTTCCAGGTCAAATGCCACTCTTCCTCAAACAGGGGCCATGTGACTCCGAACTTCCCACAGCATTCTGGCCACTGTAGCTCTTGATCACCCCTTTGCACTTTCTAGTCCTTTTCCCAGAAACTATTTGCTGGCTGTTTGTTTGTTTGAGACAGAGTCTCACTTTGTCACCTTTGGTAGAGTGCCATGGCATCACAGCTCACAGTGACCGCAAATTCTTGGGCTTAAATGATTCTCTTGCCTCAGCCTCCCAAGTAGCTGGGACTACAGGCGCCTGCCACAACGCCTGGCTATTTTTGTTATTGTTGTTATTGTCACTGTTTAGCAGGCCCAGGCTGGGTTCAAACCCGCCAGCCCCTATGTATGTGGCTGGCCCCTAACTGCTGAGTTACGGGCACCAAGCCAGCTGGTTGGTTCTTGATGCGATTCACAGCTTCTTCTCATTCTCGTCTCAGCTGAAAGGAAAGATCCTCAATATCTACCTACATATGAAAGCAGTCCAGGGACTTGTCTCTATTATATAATCCTGACATATTTTATTCATAGTATCTGAAAATGATCCTGTTTATTTGCTTGCTTGTCTATGAATGGCTCATCCTATCAAGTCATGGATTGACCAACATTTGCAATAAAGGGCTTGATAGTAAATGTTTTGAGGTCCATGAGGTTTCTGCTGTAACTTCTCAGCTACAGTTACCGGACAGAAGCAGCCGCTGGCAAAGCAGAAATAAAGCTACGTTACTATATTACAATAAAACTTTATTTTCAAAAAGAGGCAGCAGACCAGATTTAGGGCCACAGTTTTCTGAGGTCAGAGGATGGAATTTACTTCCCTTGCTCACCAATCTCTCCTTTTCATCTACAATAGTGTCTGAAATGTATCAAGTTTTAAATACATGTTGCATCATGAATGTCACAGTGCTGAGGTCCAGCAAAGAATCCCCTCATGGGGAAAACAAGAAGAAGAGCTATAGATTTTCCCTTAACCATGTCTAAAGTAGAAATTTATATATTTTTTTCATTTATATAGTAGATAATAAATAAAAATTTTTGAAATTAAATAAATTGGAATCTTCTAATTTTCTTTTCATCTTCATAGAATTATTCTGGTATGTGTCACCTACTGGAAACACCACTACATCAGAAGCTTTTGCACACTGTAATAATTTTGGAATAAACCTAACTGATATTTTTAAAAAAGATTTTGCTTGAAAATATGAATTCACTTTGAAAACTAAGCCAGTGCGACTTAGGGCTTTTGAGAGAGAAATACGGCTTGATTTCTAAAGCAACTGAGATGGATTTTATAGCCATTCTTGCTGGAATGCGATTGTTAAGAAAAAAGAGGCATCACCAGGCTCAAGATGTAAATTGATATCTTACTACATGATCTCTTACTACAGTAATGTATATGTCATATATTACCCCTCTGACTTTCAGGTCAAGCACCTGAGGCTCCAGTTTTCTTCTCTAAATATTTGATTACCTGGCAATAACAGAAGTACATACATATTGAGTACCTACCACACTATAGGCATTGTTTTTATAAGTCTGTTATGCCTATTACTTTATAATAACTCTATGAAAATAGGGACGCTCTTACACAGATGAGAAGCTTCGGCAGAGAGAGCTGGCACAAATGGAAAGTGGTAGAAGCGAGATATTTATTCGTGTCTTTTGAGTCCAGGTCCATTGTCTACTGTACACCAGGCCACTAGATCTCTAAATCCCTAGTGAAATGAACATAGTATCTGCATCAAATGTATTTTTAACATTTCAATGTGTTTTTTTGAAGTCTTTTAGGCATTTGATAATATATCATAATGCAACTCTACTATTCGGAGCTGTAGTGACAACAACTAGCATAAAGTAAAAACTACTAAAATACGGGGCAGTGGTGTGTGGCATGTGAAAGTAAAAAGTGTGTATTCCTAACAGCATATCAATTATACTGGAATTTAGTTGAATTTTTAAAGTAGATTTCCACATTTGGGGAATAGAGGAGAACTTTTACAGCTTATGTGTGTTTATAGGTAAAGAAAATGAAACCCTGAAGGAGAATTGATTTGCCCAAGGTCACATAGGTGAGTAATAGTAATCCTTCCAAAGCCAAGGTCAAGGTTCCAACTCTAAGAACAAAAATGGAAGTATTCACTATTCAAAATGATCTGGGCACTGATAATGGGGTGTGTGGGTGCACATGTGCGTGTATATAATGAAAGAAAGAGAGAGAGGGAGAATCTCCAAGTTCAGGACTGCACTGTGTGCTGGGCACTAAGCTTGGTGCTTTCCATAGATCAATCCATCTCTATAATGATGCCATGAGTCGGTATTATTGTCATTATAATCATTTTATAAATTAGGAAACAGCTGAAGAGATAGTAGGTAATTTGGCCAGCTATATATACATCGCTTGTAATTGTGGAGAAGTCATTTAAACTGAGGCAATGTGATTCTGAAATCCACCTTTTCCCCATAGCATTTGGCTAAGTTTAATATCCAATAAAAATTAACTCCATCATGCAAATTAAAAACATACCAAATTCTGTGCAAACTGGAAGCTTCCCATTCAGCCTTCATGGCAACTTTTAGAATTAGAGTTACATATAAACACAGAATGTTTTACAGTTGCCAAACTTCACAATTTTGTACCATGATTTATATCTACATGAATGCAAGAAAAAAGTTAAAGAATTATTTTGGTTTTGTAAAGAAAGAAAGGAAGCTTAAAAGGAGCCTAAGTATTAGAAGAATCCATTGGGAAAAAAGAACGTAGGCTGTTTTTGAGTAACTTAAAAATGGTTTTAATTCACTGCCTGTTATTCATTTTTTTTACAGTTTGTATCAAAATAGATGATCCTTGGTCTTCTCCTAAGAGCAAAAAGTTGACACTGATGGGTTAGATCTGTTACTTAATTTTTTTTTTTTTTGGCTCTCAGGTTTTTTTCTTTAATAATGTGACTTTTAATTCCAAATTGTGGCTTCTATTTTAGTAAATTCTGAAATCAATTATTTCACCTTTTTTTTTTTTTTTTTTTTTGCAGTTTTTGGCCAGGGCTAGGTTTATGGGGCCAATGCCCTACTCCTTTGAGCCACAGGTGCTGCCCATTGTTTTTTGGTTTTTGGTTTTTTTACAGTTTTTTCAGTTATTATATCCTAAACCTGAAAATGTACTATCAATGACTCATAAAATGTGGGACCCACATTTTTAACATCTATACTAAAACTACATTCTACAAGATGATGAGTCTTTCTTTTTGAAAACTATGCTATTGTCTGCAGTTCTCATAATTGGCTCTAATCTGTTTGGGTCACGGACTGATCTGGAAAATCCTTCTTTTTGGAGAGACATACCAAGACAATGACAATTTTATATTGTTCCCCAGACAGAGGATATAAAAACTCCACACTGTGGCTCTTCTCAGTGTGTCTGGTGATAAAATACATTTGTGAAATGCTGACTTGAAACCAAGCTAAACAGGTTTTGTTAGTTTGCTTTTGGTGGTATGTGAGAATTCTCATAAACCTAAATTAAACCTAAAGATCTGTGAATCTGGAAAAGGAAATTTAGTGCACCACGATTCCTAAATTTATTTACTCATGAAGCCCTCCCTTTCCATACTTCCAAAAATATTCATTAAAATGTGCCTGAATTAATACTCCATATTAATTTAATTTTAGTAGTTGGCTTAGAATATTTAGAACATGAGGAGCTATCAGAATGATGCCCATCCCTTTATACAATCCTGAAGGTTGAAATACAGGTCACAGAAGCTGGATAAGGGGGAGGATTAGAACAGATTTGAGGCAGGCAGCATAACTGATGGGAGAAGACCATACAATTCTGTGAAAATATTGTGCCCCACATTCTTTTGGCAAAGGGGAGGCGAAGAAAGGGAAGTAGGAGGAGAGGGAAGGCACAGTAAACACCAGCAGCTGTGCCTTTATTGGCATGTGATACAGTACCTTGTAACCTTTCCTCCATGTGAGGTCACATTTTAATCCATCAATAAAAGTAACTTTTCTTGACCGAGGATACTCAGAATCACAGTAGCATCTGCTGTATTGGTCTTCCAGGGTCAGGAGGCTAAGAGCACAATCTACCTTTGTGATGGGGTGAATAGCATCCCTCAAGAAGACATGGTCAAGCCCTAACCCCCAGTGCCTGTGACTATGACCTTATGGAAATGGGGACTTTAATGATAGAACCAAGTTAGGGTCATACTGAGTTATGGTGGGCTCCGATCCAATATGGCCGATAATCTCAAAAGAAGAGGAACACTGAGTTACAGAGGCATTCAGAAAAATCTCGGTGATGATGGAGACAGATAGTGGAGTGCTGCAGCCATAAGGCAACTAATATCAGAAATTGCAGACAACTACCTGAAGCTAGAAAGAGGCAAGGAGGGCTCTTCCCCCAGAGAGCTCACGACTCTGCCAACATCTTGATTTCAGATGTCTGCCTCCAGAGCTAACAGAGAAGAAATGTCTGGTATCTAAGGCACTAAATGCATAGTATATTCTTAGGGCAAGCCTAGCAATGTAATACAACCTTCATCTTCATTCTAAACACAAAGCAGATCACATATCTCCCGTGGCACCAGAATAGCTATGCCTAGACTACAGCTTTGCTTCTTGCAAATATAATATTGAATGTCTACACAATAAAATTAAATTTTATGCACACATAGTGATAGGCGCTAAAGACTGAATAAGTTAGTAGTATTTGTATAATAGTCATCACGTCTGTGTAACATTGCCCACGTTCCAGTAGTTTGAAAGCAGCTATGATGGAACACAAAAAAAGAAGCAAATCAATGAGAAGGGGTTTCATACAACCACATGGCTACAACCTCCTGAAACAACAGTGAGCAGAATTTAGTAAAGAATTAAGAGGTAAGGTGTGTGACTCTAACTGTAAGACCTGCACAAGTCCATGGCAACATAGGATTCATGGGCAACATCCTCGTGGATACAAAGGGGCACGTGAGCTTAGCAGTAGCAAGGTTATTGACTGGACCCAATAGAGAGCATAGGTTGGTAACTAACAGGGAATATTACTATTGTTATTTTTTTTTTATGTCGTTATTCTAAGTTCAATCCCTGGTAAACAAATAGTGAGAGTAAAATTTGTGTGAACAAGGTATACGGGCAAACACTCCAGGGACAAGGACCTGCAAGGGTGAGTGATGAGAGTTGGCTGAAGAAGTTAGCAATGCACTTGATGTGGGAAGGCTTTCAGCAAAATCCTTCCCTGAGAAAAAAGGATTAGTTCTTTTTATCCTTGCCTCAGTTAACCAGGTATTGGATGTGGGTGACATAACCTTGGGGAGGAGATTCTCTTCAGCTAAGGGGAATTACCAACAAGGAACTCTGCCCAGAGCCCGTGTCCACCATGTCCCCAAGGAGCTGAGGAATGAGTACCAGAGATCAGCCATTACTCCTTTTTCTTTTTCTTTCCATAAGAAATTTGAAGTTCTATTGAAGAAGACACAGGAAATAAAAGGAAGCTCTATAATAAGAGGTGAAAAAAATCAATATCTTAAAATTATACTGGTGCAAGAATGCCAATATTGGTAGACATCAATGTAATTAAAGAATAGGCTGCTGCTCTTCCTGGTGATCAAGGGGAAAAGAAAAACAGGATGGGTCTTATCCTTGTTCTTATGAGAGAAGAGGAAGCAAACTAATTCTTCAGAGGAAATAAAACTTTCTATAGTGATAAACTATAAAATAAAACTTGTGCACAGACCTTCCAAAGTAGAACAGAATGACCTAGAGGATTAATACTCTCAAGAGCCTCTTGCTTACAGCAGATTCAATAGCGCATTTTATGTAGTTGTTTCTTCTGAGTATTGAGGTGAATGGAGAAACTCTAGAACTCAATGAATGCTTTCTTTTCTGAGAGCTGCTACATTAATTTGGCCCTACAGTCATTGTTGGCATTGATGTTAGGTTCTAATGCTAGACTTGATCCCTCACAGCCTTTATGAGATTATTGCTAAATAATTTCTCCTCTAGACACAAAGTTTCATGGAAGCAAGCTCCTCAATTCCTTTTTTTTTTTAAACTCTGCACCCCCAGCAGCTAGAGCAGTGCCCGGTATATAGTAGATATATGTCCAAATATTTGTTGAATGAATAAATGAACACTGTATCTCTCAGAAGTAATGTATGTGTGCACGTGTGTTTTGCGAGCAAACATGAGGTTTCAAGGGTGATCTCCATGCACTCTGGATTCTAGACACGCAGAAGGCAAAGTAATGGGGAGTAATTTTGGACGGAATAAAATTTAGAGAAAAGCAGTCATAGGAATTTATACTTGAAGTCATATGAAGCAGGGAGCCAATGAGGTGTCTAAACAGGGCACCAGATGAAAAGTATTGTTTAACATAAATGTTCTTGACAATCGGAACACGAGAAGATTTTTAAAGAGACAAGTTGTTCCCAGCAAGTCCTGTCTAACTTAATGCGACATTTTATTTTTAACCCAAGTGTAATCAAATCGGTTGCTCTTGTGGAGATAGTTAATTTTGGACAGCTTAGTTTCCAAGTACCAAAAAAAAGTTTAATTTGGAAATGTGAATAGATAAAAAACAGGAAAAACATTCTATCAAATCACCCCCAGAAGAACTGTTTGCCAGCATTCTGCTCACCCTTTTCTCTGTATTTGAGACAGCTGAGGACTACAGAGATAAATTTGTTATCATAATTCTCATTTCAACTCTAATATATGCATTTTTCATGGTATTGAAGACTCTTCAGAAACAGGACTCATTCATAACGTACTTAAACATAAGTGGTTTCAATGACTTAATAAGCATCACGTGTATAAATCTTTGTGGCTACTTGAGAATATTTTCTCAAAAAATATTCCTAGTAGGGGAGTTAATATTAATATTTTGATATGTATTTCCACATTATTTTCAAGAAAGGTGGCATTGATTTGGAATCCTTGCAATAGTATATGAGTGGGCCAGTGTTCCATTAATGTATCAGGTGTTTCTATTCAAAAGGAAAGTATTACTGATCTGACAGCCTAAAAAATTACATTTAATCATGGCTTTAATTTAAACGTTTTTCTTTTTTTTTTTTAGTTCAAATGTTTTATTCAAATAATTATTATTTATTTGTATTTTTACTTATAAATCATTTTTTCTCACCTCTTTGCTATTTATGTCAAGCTTTTCATTAACTTGGGTTTTTGTGCTATCTTTTAGCTCTTTATAAGTTTATGACACAATAAAGAAATTAATCTATTATGCTATATTTGATTATTTATGAAGAAAATAGAAAACAATTTTCATGTATGGATTTTTCTCCTAAATTACTTCTACTTAAAGTTAAAATGCTTTTTCCTTCCTGTATTTGACAGTGATTCACTTTGAGTTTTGCAGATGCTTTAAAAATCTCAATTTTAAAACATAATTCTTTAATTCATCTGATTTTGTGTGTGTGTGTGTGTAAGGGACAAAATAATATATAAGTCATGGATTCCAACTGAAAACAGAAAAAGTCAAATGTCCCTGCCACCATATCTAGGAAAAATCAAGTACAAGCAGCACCCACTTATTAACTGATGACTTGAGTGTTGAACTGGTAGGTGTAATTTTTGAAGCTCAGGTCCCTTGTCTCAATCTACCTTCAAAGGAGACTGGGAGATAGTTCTGAAAGCTGACTTTGGAGAGGCAGATTTTCTAATATGGGAAATTCTCCAAACACAACATGAGTATACGGAAGATGCTGAGTTGCCAAAAAATGACAGATACTCCCTGTGAGGAAGTAAATTATCCATCATTCCAAATAACTTTCTGATTATGCCAATATAATTTCTTAGTCAATCTTTCATTTCTCCATGGATGTGCTATAGCTTCATTATAAAATATTAAATTATTACATGTAAGATACAGGTATCTGCTTTGTGAATATGTTTAATGGTAGTATCCTGAGCATTTGAGGAGTTTAA
>CAUYQV010059424.1:0-16252 GCA_963574575.1 Galagoides demidoff
TTTAATAGCAAGGTGCTTACCTAAGATGTATGATGAGACCTGTATTAGATGCACGACCTACCTTGCTCCACTAGTCCACCACTAGGGTAGGCAGAGACTATCTTTTCTGGATTGTTTCTTGACAGACATATACTACAACCCCACTCTACATGTAGAAGTTTTCAAAAAGTCACCTACCTGAGACCATAACTTTCCAGTGAATATAAATCTATAACAACCAGCATCATTTTGTCATTGCATCAATCTCATCTCTTTAGACAATATTGCAAATATGCAGAGTCACATGTGTGTCACAGCTGGTAGAGAGAAAATGCAGGCTCAGTAGCTACTCATAGTACATAAAAAAAGTTACATGTGTCTATAACAATCAACAGCTCTCTGCGTGTATAATACAGTACCAGTCAGGAAAAATCACACGAAAGCGATGACCCCAACAATATCCCAGATGTAAGGGGAAAGGATATAATCCTGCCTGGCCATCTCCATAGAATCTCTTCCTACATGGAATGTCTCCTGTAGCTTAGAATATCCAGAAATTGACTTATTTTAATTTAGTGTTATTGTAATTAACATTATAAGACAGCATCAAATCTTCTAAAAATTAAATATTCAAGGACACATTCTGAAAGACAAATACAATTTGTATGGCAGAATGCTGAAAACCTAAACCAAAGTGAAAAGCAAATTGTGAGACGTAAATATCCTTAATTATCCCGGTCAGAGAGGAAAACTCTCTCAGTGCAGATAAACCTAGCCACATATCCACCCTGGAATCATCAGATTGACCTGCACAGAAAATTGGAACCATTATACCAAAATGGGGGGATTTTAGCACCAGTTCTGTGATCTCCGGGACAACCACATAGTCTGCTCCCGTTTAAGAACTCTAGGGGACAAACAGGTGAAGTGTCCTAGAATTAAACGGAAAAGTCTCTTAACATCAGGCCTGTAATCTGGGACACAAACCCTCTGTATCCCTTGAGATTCTCTTGGAAGAAGGGCAAGAAGAATAAACTTACATCACTGGAGTTCATATAAAAATAGAAACAAAGGTGAAAAATTTCCAAGATGTGCAGTATAATGTCTCAGTTCAAGATGCATTCTAATTTCCAACGTGATAAAAAGCAAAATCAGTGGGTACCTTGAGGTAACAGACTGTGGTAGCAGGGAGGACTGTAAGTTGCTGAAACTTGGTTTGGTTATAACATACAATTTAACCTTCTGTGTGTCGTGTTCCTTCTGCGGACCCAGAGACTGAAGATGAAGCTGATGGACATGCACTAATTTGTTCCTGCGTTAGACAAAAGATAGTCCTTAATATTCTTAAAAGGAGACTTTTCTCATCTGGGTCACAGGCCGAACTTTTCTGAAGACATTTATTGCTGTAGTCAAATTTGGGCACCCTTTGAACCCAAGGATTGTAATATTACTCCAGACAATTTTGGGAGCGAATGTCTGGAGAAGTTGCCAATGTACATCCATGTTACCCACATTTGGTATTTCTATTGATTATTCTATATGCAAATTAGTAAAACAAACAAAAGTTGTATCTTTTTTATTTCTAGGAAGTTTATAGTCCTTTTGGATATCTGTGTTCAGAAATAGAATAGCTAGATCATATGGTAGTTCAGTGTTTAACCTTTTGAGGAACCCCCACAGTTACTGAGCCATTTTACATTCCCAATAGTAGTGAACAAGGCTTCCAATTTCTCCACATCCTTGCCAACATTGGTTGCCTTTTTTATTATCACTGTCCTAACAGGTGTTAGATGATACTTTATTATGGTTATATTTGCATTTCCCAGATGCTTAGTGCTGTCGAGTATCTTTCATGCTGTTCATTTATGTACTTTTTCTGGAGAAATGTCTATTTAAGTCTTTCACATTTTGAACAGCTTATTCATTTATTATTTGTTTGTTAGTGATTGAATTGTTCAAGTTACTTACATATTTTGGATATGAGTGCTTATCACAGATATGATCTGTGCATATTTTATCCCACATTGTAGGTTGTCTTTTTATTCTGTTCATTGTCCCCTTTACCACAAGGAAGATTTCTTATTCCGATGCATGACCCACTTTTCTATTTTTGTTTTTCTTGCTTGTGTTTTTGGTGCTATATCCAAGAAATCATTGCCAACCAAGATCAGTGCCCTAAAGCAGTTCTCCTCTGTTTTCTGCTAGGACCTTTAGAGTGGTAGGTCTCGCTATGTTTAAATCTTTAATCTATTTTGAGCTCATTTTTGTGGATGCCGTATGATAAGCTACAGTCTTATCCTTTTTGAACATGAATATCCATTTTTATTGCCACCATTTGTTGAAGAGTCTATCCTTTTCCCAGGGTGGATACTTGAAACTGTTGTCAATTCTCAATTGACCATATATGTGTGGGCTTATTTCTGGGTGTTCTATTCTGTTCCGTTGGTTGGTATGTCTGTTTTTATGCTACTCCTATATGATTTCAATTGCTATAGATTTGAATATATTTTTAAATTTGGAAATATGATGTGTCCAGCTTTATTCTTCTTTCATAAGATTGTTTTGCTTGTTTAGGGTCTTTTGGGAGTTCCACAGAATTAAAATCAGGATCCAGAAGAGAGATCTGAACTCCCACATGCTCCATTACTCATAATCGCCAAGATACAAAAACAACCTAAATGCCCATTGATGGATGAATGAATAAAGAAAATGTGATATGTGCTTGCAATAAAATATTGTTCAGCCTTAAAAATGAAGAAAATCCTGCCAAATGTGACCACATGGATGAACCTCAAAGACATTATGCTAAGTGCATTAATCCAGGCCCAGAAAGACAGTATAATACCAAAAGATTTTACTTACATGGGGTATATAAAGTAGACAAATTCACAGAAGTAAAATGGAATGGTCAATGCCAGGGGCTGGGGGATGTGGGGAATGGACAGTTGCTACTCCGCAGGCTTCAAGTTCCAGTTACATAAAATGATTAAATTCTAGAGGTCTGGTGTATAACGGTGTTCCTGTAGTTAACAATATAGTATTGGAGCACTGAAAAATTTGTTAAGAGGGTAGATCTTCTGTTAAGTGTTTTTATCACAATAAGAAAGAAAATGGAAGGAAAGGAAGGCAGAAGGGAGGGAAGAAAGGAGGAAGGGAGGGAGGGATACAGTTACTTATTATGCCCTTCCAAGAAAACTATATAATAAGATGAAAAATAATGAACAATAGTTGTCATTTGAAAGAGAAAGAGTATCCTATTTTCATTCATTTATGTTCATATACTAGAAGGTCAAAGCTTTAAATTAATCAAAAATAATATGTAATAGTTATATATCAGATAGTTCACATAAATTACTAGTTATAATAGTAATTCTATGAAGCAGTTATGACTTATTATAAGTTTACAACTTTTTTATGAATAAATTGAGACACACTTTACCCGATGTCACACAACTAGGAAATGATAGATCTGGGTTTTGGAAAAAAGCAGTCTAATTTCCTACTTTATGCCTTTAAATACTACACCACAAAAGTTAAATAAGGCAACTAATAATAGAATTAATTTTAAAAAATGAAAATTTTCACATGCATTAGCAATTCCTACCTTAAAAATTAATACAAATACCTCATTTCCAAAACCAAAAGTGTAAATTTAATGAAATAAATTTAAGGGAATATGCAATACTTATGTGTGTGTAAAATATGAACTTTGCAAAGTTCATGAGAATTATTTAAACCATGGGTAGTAATATAAATTTTAGAAAAATATTAGAATGTAGCAATTTTTACATTCAATGGAATAAATGTAAAAATCTGTTCTGTTATAAATAAATTAGATATATTCTTTCCTAAATTCATAAAATAATAATGACAAGAGCCATACAAAAACATAAAGAAAGAACAAAGAATTGAACTAATGGATATCTGCACAGACAAAACTCAAGGAATCCAGAGAGTGAATTCTGCATAGTCATTGACCTTTTAAATGACCCAGAAATAGATTGGTGAATAAATAACCTCTGGGATTTGTATAAAGAGCATAGTATTGGGCGGCGTCTGTGGCTCAAAGGAGTAGGTTGCTGGCCCCATATACTAGAGGTGGCGGGTTCAAACCTAGCGGTGGCCAAAAACTGCAAAAAAAAAAAAAAAAAACATAGTATTTCCCACTAGGGAAAAAATTATACTGTTAAATAAATGTTATTAACTCCATTGAAAATGTTTGAGGAAAAAAAGAATTCATCTTGTGTAAAAATATATGCATTATTTATCTACATAGAAAAAGACAAAATAGTAGAACAAAAAGTATATGGCTATTTGTTTTCATCTCTTATGGGATAAGTATTATAGAACCAAGTCATTTTACCATTTTCTATAGTTTTCCTTTCTGTGTTAAATAAAACAAAAGTTTGAAAAAGGGTATCAAACAGCCTTCAGACTCAGGTAGACACACTATGAAATGTCTTTTATTTAATCAGAAGAAGACAAAGGAAAATGTCAGCGCAAAAGAAATATCATTCGGCTTTTTCCTTCTGTGTAGAAAAAAATGCTTTATATTATTTATCTATCTGCATGGGAGTCTCTCATTGAATTCCAAAAAAAAAAAAAAAAGTAATGAGTGTTCAGCTATCTGTCAAAGTAAGAAGATCCTACTGATTATTTCACATAACCAAAAACTATCAGACTGAAGTTTTTAAAGCCGAAAATAATATAATTATATAGTTCTCTATTGAAGACTTTTCAAAACTTATTTTGCATTTCAATCAATTACATAGTTGAAGGAAATCTTTCATTGTTCTTTCACAACAGTTTTAAACTTAAAAAAGAAATTTTATTATTTGAAAAAAAATGTCAAGACTGACTCACATGAATGGGCCTCTGTATTACAATCAGGCATTTCCTAGCTTGGTCAGGATATTAATGTTTCCTATTTAATTTTTCTAAAATATATTTCTCTAATTTTTTACTGTGGTCATTGTTAGGATGGAAAGCGCAGGAGGTGCTCCACATGGGGCTAGAAAGGAATTCCTCTGGGCCTAGATTAGGATAAAAAGCATAGAATTTATATTAGAAAGAGAGGGAGCGAGAGAAGGAGAGAGAGTGAGAAAAAAGAGAAGAGAGTAGAGAGATGGGGTGGCCTCCCCAAGAATGAAGGAGAGAAGGAAAGAACGCCCACAGCTGAGGTCCAGCAGTTTCTGTATTTAAGGGGGATGAGGAAATAATGGTACTTGCACCCAAATGCCCAAGGCATTGTGGATGTGAATGTTGTATCCACTTTTTCCTCTGGTGAGAATGTTGATAGACTTTTTAAAGGGGTTCTGACCCTAAGGCCTGATGTCCGTAGCCCCATCGTTTGTCCAGGAGCCTAGGAATAAATTCTAAAATCAAATCTAGTCAATAGTTCTAGTGATTGTAAAGAAAATTTACATTTGTTTTTTGCGTGCTGAGTTCTTTGGTGGTTTGTGAAAAGGGAACTTCATAAGGAGTAGGGCTGGTGATTATTAGTAAGCCTGCTAGGCAGAAAAAGCAGGTGAAGAGAATGATTGATTTTAGTCCTTACTGAAAACAACTATGACTTAATAATATCTCTATCACATCACTATAAAGATCAACCATTCTTACAATCATCCCAATTCCTGCATTGTCTCTTTTTGATAATTGAAGTACAATTGTTCCACTGATTTATTTTTAATTTAAATCAAATATAAAATACCCTAGGAAATTTGAAAATATATTTAAAATGATATAAATTTTTTCCCTTTCCTCTCCTGTGCATTTTCCCTGATATGAGCTATTCTTTGAAGTTTTGTGCTATTTTGACTCTTGTCCCTGCTAGTACAAGAGGAACCTTAGTTAGCAGGATTCATGTTTTCCAGACATAGGGAGTAGTACGTTCACTGATGCTAAAACCACTATATGTTTTTTTTGGCCAGGGGCTGGGTTTGAACCCACCACCTCCGGTATATGGGACCAGCGCCCTATCCCTTGGAGCCACTGGTGCCACCCAAACCACTATATGTTTTAAAGCAATGGTGTCTCTACTTGAGTGCTGTGATTAGAATCAAATAGTCCCGATTTTGGAGATAGTAAGGTGTCTTGGGGATTTCTCAGTTGGAATAAGGAGAAATATATTGGTGCCAATCTCATAGAGAAATTATCAGACCCTGGACACAAATGTTCTCAATCTCTGACCTGTAAGCCCGTTCCATGCAGTTTAACTAAATTACATAGCATTAGAAAAGGATTCAGTAATCAATCTAAACGATTTTAAATAAGCTTTGACAATGACAATTTATTTCAATGTATGCTTATAAATTTCAAGGACTCAATTGTCCATGTTCAGTAAAATATAGGTGTCTTAGACTATGCAGGTTGTTTTAACAAATGACATGAGCTGGGAAGTTTATAAACAACAGAAAGTTATTTCCCACAGTTCTGGAGTCCAGAAGTACAAGATCAGGGTGGTAGCATGATCTAGTTCTGGTGAGAGCATCTTCTAGGCTATAGACTGCCCACTTTGGATTACACCTTCCTTCATGTGGCTGAAGGGAGTAGCGAGCTCTCTGGTGTGTTTTAAAGGGGCATTAATCCTATACATGTGGGCACAGCCCTCAGGACCTAATCAAATCTTACAGGCCACACCTGCTGACACCAAACCCGCCCTTACAAATTGATGAAGAGGTGTGAGGTGAGAGCTAAGGCTGGGGCCCCAAAACCCTGCAAAGGAGCAGGGGCAGATAAAATAATGATAATCAACAGCACTGTCCCCTCCTGGGCTCGCTGATAGTCAGTGTCCTCCTCTGGCTTCTCTGTGGTTGCGAGTCTAGGGGGCACAGCTGGTAGCCAATCAGGATTCTTAACTTTTCTCAAAGGTAACTTCACTTGTTTGGAATCTAGGGATAGTTTTTGAGATATCTTTTATGTCCTGCACTTCAGAGGATTGACTGACCTCCTCAGAACAGGAAACTGACTCAATGTTTTTTGGACGCCCCATTTGAGGAACTGCATTCCAGTGGATTGACTGACCCACTCAGACAGGGGCCCACACCAGAAGACTGGCGCTCTGCCCTGAAACCAGCCAATTTACAAACCTGATTACCTAATCCCTTGCCTGTGAAAGTATTCCCCCAAACCCTGTCTTCCCAGTTCTCAGGAAGGTGGATTTGGGAAATTGGTCCTGTCTTCCTGCTTCTCACTATGTAGGAAAAAACTTTCTCTGCTATAAACCCTGTTGTCTCTGGATATTGGCTTTCCCTGGAGAAGGAGACAGATTAACCCAGCTGGGCACCAACAGTACTACCATATTTGAGAAAAGGATTTCAAAATAGGAATTCAACAAAGATAAACAGTTGATCTGTAGCAATTCTCAAAGGCTGTTTTTCAAAACTCATTTTTTCTTCTCCAAGTCTTAGAAGATATGTACCATTATTACTTCTGTCTTACCTGGAGAAGTCAAGAATTCCAAAATAAGGTAGCTGATAAGTATTAAAACAAAGAGTATCACTGCATTATAAACACCATTTTCCTAGTGTACTATAGAACTCAGTATCTTTCAAGGAGGTCGGCACAATAATTTAATGAAGATCCAGGCAAATTAAGCTTATATATTGTTTTTATCTCTAACTTTAATGATATAAATTATACAAGAATGGGTAATATGGGCATCTATGTTAATATAGAAGTATTTCTCATTATGTAGCCCATGTTATGAAAACAGACATTTATTCAGATATTTAGTGAATCTAACTAAATGCATTTTAAGTATAAGTGCTTTCTAGAGAAACATTTCAGTTGTTGTGTTTGCATGGTCCCTTCAGAATTAGACAACATGTATTTTTGAGATAAGAAAAACTTTGTAATTCTCCACCTCAATAGTTTTCTCTTGAGCTGCAACTAAGAATAGAGTAGTTAAGCCACATTAGCCATTCTAAATGTGACTTTTTTTTTCTAGAATTTGAAAGGTATATAGAATTAACGGGAAAGAGGGTAATTAGGAGAATTCCCAAGTTCTCCATCCACTATACTCCTAATCTATTCATGTTTTTTTCCCTTTCCAATTTTCTCTTTATTTTCTACTTTCTATTTCTATGCATGAATATACAGAAATAACCACTGCTTAAATGGTTTAGGTTTTTGTTTTCAGAAGTAAATAATGTGCATATACTATTTTCTTGAAATTTTGATACATACTGTTAAAAATGACTCTTGTAAGGCCTATTATATCTGAAACCATTTAAAGGAAAATTGTTGTGATGAATTAATTTTAATAAATGGCTTCACACTTTGCACAGGATATTATTTCAAATTAGAAGAATTATAGGTCGGGTACATTGGTTTTCCGTTGAGCAAGAATATTCTTTTCTTCTTCAATCAGGCAAGTAATGTGCTATAGTTAAATAATGTAATAACACAAATGTTTCAATTCCCAAACAGTGGAAAAGGGAATTTAAAATTTGCCTGAAAGTCAGATGGGCATTTAATTCCAAGTAAATGTTAAATAATATACATCATATCTGTGGTAGGAAATAATGTTCTATCACATTCCACAGAGGAATAAATAGGATGGAACAAAGCTGCCATAATTTTGACACAAGTCTTATATTTTGATTCTTTGGCTCTTCCCTGTGGTAAATCAATGATATATGAGGTTATTCTATTAGGTCACATCAAGTAGAGCAGCTGTTGTCACCACCAATGCTGATCGCTAATGTAATTGATTCAATGAACCCTATGTTCCATAATGTGTCCACAGCAAAGGTCAATATAAGAAATGGCCATTAACATGATTTTAAAAACAAATAAAAATATACACTGCTAATCAGAACACCAGATATATTTTTTCACTGAATTTATTATGCTTATGTTTCTACAGATCAGACTGAAAAGTCCTTAAAATCAAGATCCATGTTCTTGGTCATAATGCACTTAAGAAACATTCTTAATGAATGTCTTAATGAATGACTCTTCACTTTAATTTCCTATCCATCACTTTTTTCTTCCCATATCCCCTTTTCAGGTTCCGTATGTATGTGAGTTCACAGAAACCCCGTACTCTTGGACACAAGTGATCTTTCTGCCTCAGTCTCCCAAGTAGCTGGCACTTCAGGAACCTGCCACAACACCCATCTAATTTTTCTACTTTTAGTAAAGACAAAGTCTTGCTTTTTCTCAAGCTGGTCTTGAACTCCTGAGCTCAAGCAATCCACCAGCCTCATCCTCCCAGAGTGCTAGGATTACAGGCATGAGCCACCATACCTGGCCCTATTTGTCCATTTTTAGAGGAGGTTCATAGTGAATGAAAAGAAGATAGGGCCCGCACCATTGTCGTGATGGTATTGGCATGTCCTAGCAACTTTCTTGCTAAACTGAGCAAGTCACTGGAACATTTAAATGTCCCTTTTCTCAATTATAAAATGAAGAATACCTATTGCATAGGATTACAAATATTATTAAAATAACACTGGAAAATTGTTACATACTAGACATTTAGTTAACGTCAACAATCTTCCTTGATGTTTCTTCTTATGGTGCTGAAGAGATTATTTTTCATAGTTCCCTGATCACTGATGATGTTCATTCCACAAATAGGCAAAATCTTTAGAAACTGAATGTGGTCTTTGTCTATGTTTAGCCACACTTCTAAGTAATGTCCTATTTTCTGACCAGATTTTTAGTTATGAAACATATTTACCATATAATGTATGGTAAATTATATATAAATTTACCATATAATGTATGGTAGATTATACTCTAAAGTATAATCACTGTAATAACACATAATTTCATATTGTTACTAACCCATTGAGTAATATAGGTGGAGCTCTGCTTCAGAAAGGGTTCTTATACGAAATCGCTTTCGAAGGATCTGAAATGAATGAAAGAGAATAATGGCATGAATTAGAAGTCCCTGGTGAAACGCTGAAAAACCTTCCTTTATTATACTTATTTCTCTACTTAACTGAAAAACAAGAGAACCTCTTGGTAGATTTCTGGGAGTTGATGGTTATATCATTTTTGCAAAAGTATTGACAATGTGAAATGTTAGCAATTACAACAGTCCCTAAAAGTTAGCCGTGTATTCGGAGATGTCGGTATAATTTTTACTTGCAAATAGGCTCTGACATTTCTAACTAAAACTATATCTAAAATGTCTCTGCTGAGCAGTTTCAATTAGCATCTAAAATAAAAATATAGATATTTGGGTGGTCAAGCAAATAAAAAAAATACTTACTGTCAGGAGCTCATGAGGTACCCTTAACAAAATATCTGCTTACATCCGAAAAATATTATTTTACATGTGCATTAAAACTACTTTCTTATCTGTTGTATAGATGCTTTATTTTGTTATATAAGACTGTCCCCTTTAAATTTTTTTAGAACTATAAAACTTGATGTATTTTATTCATTGAACACCTACTATGTAACAATAAATGAAACGTAAAAAAATTGAAAAAAAGTGATGGCCAGTCAGTAGTGAGAGAGGCAATGAAAATGAGAAGACATAACTTGAATGGTCTTCAAAGTCCTGAGAAGCAGAAATCTACCCTTTTGTTGTTGTTGTTGTTGTTAAGCAGGCCCGGCAGGGTTGGAGCCTAACACCCCCAGTGCCTACAGTACTCTTACAGTAGAGAAAAGAGGAGATTAGAGAAGCCACCTTTCTCCTAGAGGAGCTGCCTCACTCATGGTGACCCTTTTTTCTTTTTGAAATTTATATATATATATATTTTTTTTTTTTTTATTTTTTGAGACCCCACCCCCTCCCTTCTTTCTGCTCTCTGCTCTTCTTTCCCCACCCCCTCCTTCCTTGTCTCTCTCTGCTCTCCCCTTTCCCCACCCCCACCATGTCATTGTCATTAATTGTCCTCATATCAAAATTGAGTACATAGGATTCATGTTTCTCCATTCCTGTGATACTTTACAAAGAATAATGTGTTCCACTTCCATCCAGGTTAATACAAATGCTGTAAAGTCTCTCTCTCTCTCTCTCTCTCTCTATATATATATATATATATATATATATATTTTTTTTTTTTTTTGGCCGGGGCTGGGTTTGAACCCTCCACCTCCAGCATATGGGACCGGCACCCTACTCTTTTGGGCCACAGGTGCCACTCCATCTTTTTTAATTTTTAATGTTAAGTAAAGGAGTTGTTAATTAGATGTTTATTCTTTCTATTTATCTGTCTAGTTTGTAAAAGATGTAAAGTGAATGACAGAGTCCTTGTCTCATCAGAAGTTGATATGGTGACTAATATGCTACATCCAGTTGTCAGGTGGAGTACAGTAGGTAACATAGGGAATAAAAGAATAGCTTGTTTTACTCCCTTGAATCATCTGTTAAAGAGAAGGAAGAATCTTTGCCTCCAATTGAAAACAAAACTAGGCTAGAACTTCCAGCACTAAGTTGAATAGTAGTGGTGATAGAGGACAACCTTGTCTTGTTCCAGATCTGAGTGGAAAAGTTTTCAGTCTTATTCCATTCAGGACAATATTAGTTGTGGGTTTATCACAGATGGCTTTGATCAGTTTAAGAAATATACCAGCTATGCTTATATTCTTCAGAGTTCTAATTAGAAAAGGATATTGAATTTTATTGAATTCTTTTTCTACATCTATTGAGAGGATCATACATCTTTTGTATTAATTTGGATGGAGTTGAAATACATTCTTTTAGTAAAGCATCTCAAGAAGAGAGAAGCAAGAATTCCATGTACTCAATTCTGATATGAGGACAATTGATGCTATTATGTGGTAGAAAGAGAGGGAATAGGGGAGGGGAGAGAAGGAAGAAGGAAGGGAGGGTGTGTGGCCACGGTGTGTGGCCACGGTGTGTGACACACTTTTTGGGAGAGGACACTATTAATAGAGGGACTTCACCTAGCAAACGCAAGCAGTGTAATCTGGCTCCTTATACCCTCAATGATTCCCCAACAACAAGAAAAATGAATAAATGAAAAAATAAAACAACAATAGGTCATGGTTTTTCATAACAATGTCAACAGATATTGAGAGAACACAGCAAGTCTACAACCTACTGTGTATCATTTCCAGTCTACCCTGTGTGCTTTCCCTCGTGTCTCTACATTATGCCTTATCAACATCTTCATTTTCTATCCCATTTTCTCTCCCTCTCTACTTCCTTTCATGGGTTAACACTGCCTCAGTGATTTAAATGGTGAACCACTTGAACTCATATAGCCTGGCCACAAAAGGAGCTAAAAATATACTTTAACTCAGTGAATGGAAATAAGTAAAATGGAAAACAGCAATAATGTTATGGCATGAAATATGCAGATTTGACACTATTCAGAGAGGAGAGATAATTATTGGTCTAGTTCAAATGGCTCTACAGCTCTTCTGGCTTTTTTATTACTGAATTTAATTCTTAACTAGTAAAGTAAAAAAGATGTGAGAGATTTATTTTAGCTGAGATTCTATTAGAAGTCCTTCATTCCAATCAAAGAAAGTCCTACACATTTTTGAATGAATAACAGTTTAATGTCTTTAATCTGGAGTATCCGCTATTATGTAAAAGGCTTTATCCTTGGGACAAAAATGCAAAATTCCTGAAGTAATATAAAATCTGCTTAACTTAATGCAACATTTCTAGGACCCTGCAATATATTCCTACCAAAAATGCCTTCATGTAGAATCCTGATCAGTAATACAAAGAAAGCCAGATAGCTTTAAAAAAGAACCTTATTTTTTTTTTTCAGAGTTTCAGTCAAATCATACCAAAAAGCAAAACAAAAATTCTTGGCAAAGTTTGGAAAAGTAGCTGAGTTGAAAGTGTTTCCCTATATCATTAGAAAGACATACAAAACTTTCTTTGTGAAACTTGTCTTTATTTTTAAGGACTTTTGATAACTCAAATTCCTAAAACCACATTTACTACTTCTAAGATACTGTCATGTAATATAATATGTACTACATTTAAATTTCCTTACCATCAAATGGATAAAACAATACATTGTTCAAAAACAAATTTTAAAATTAATTGATATAGTAAGTCTTTAGTGCAAGGCCTAGTACTCATTACATAATCAATTAAATTCATCCCATTATTATGAAGGATATATATATTTTTAAGGGGGAAGAAATGACCTTTTCCTATATAAATTTAATTATTTTTTTCTAAAATATGAGCAGTATCATGTACACAAACTAACCTGTCACACAATATTAATCAGCATAACTATGAGAAAGGGAGGAACTGGGGGGAGGGGAAGAGAAACATAAGAGATCAAAAAAATTTATCATTAAGGTGGTTAATGACAAATGGCCAACAAAGATCTTGGTTTACCGTTATTGGTTCATGGTGATTTTATTGGAAAGACATTTTGTTTGCCAAATAATTACTAATTTATTCTCCCCTTGGATGACAAAATTTGTTAATTTTCTGCTTAAAAGAATCAGAATATTAATATGAAATGCATGCTTTGAGGATTAACTATCAAAGTCACTACTCATTATTGAAATTAATCAATGGCTAAGAGACTATGAAGATTAATGTAACCAGGAAACATTAGCTTTAAAGGATAATCTGCTAAGAAGTTTGTGATGACTATTATTTATGAAAAGTATCTGCAGCATTATGAAAGTTTTTTTCATTTATCTGATTTAAAGAAATGCATTTCAACATCAAAGTTACCTCATTACCATAAAATAATGTTTTAATTTAAACCTCTGGTCAGTTTTTAAAACATATGGCCCCTCTGGTTATTTTGTATATTTACTAATTCTGTAAATATCCAAAACCATACCCAGGCTATCATCCAGTATTCATTAACTAGATGGTAATAGCAGATATGACAATCCTGTCTTGTCTTAGAGAAGTTTATTTCTGTAACAACACCAGTTTGACAGTCATTACTGTGCATGAAAAAATCACTTACTGAAATTTCATTTGTGCTCAAGCAAAGCTTGTCCGAGGATTTAACTATGGATTCATGAGAGATGGGTTAGTATTAACTATTGTGAGATGTACCACACAGGATATATACTTAAAAATTATAAATATATTTTAATTTGGATTATATTTGACTCGATACAATTTACATGCTATCAACAAGTTGATCTACTATAATTACACCATTCATAAAAATGTCATTCTCCAATGTTCTAAATTAAGTATAAACTATTCTTAATATTTCAAATCTAAGAGCACAAAGAATAAATATGCCTTGATGTTTCTCTTTCCTTTGTACCTTTAGATTCAAGTGGCAAGGCACTTGAAGTTGATGTTTTTATTTTGTTTTGTTCACATTGCATTTTCCTTGCATGTGTTTTTACATTAACAGAGAGTTGGAGGGAAGGAAGATATAAGTGGAAAACAAAAAAATGCAAACAAACAAACACCCTCTCATTGTCTATGAAATAATATAAATGTTACAATTCCCAAATACATACTCTGTAGGAGAATCTAAAGCTAGACAAGAATGCTTGAAGGCTGACACATTCCTTTTTAGACCTTGACCAGGCTATATATTTTCCCTAAATGAAGTATCACTGAGAAAGTGTAATCATCAAGCTTTGACTAGAACAACATAACATAAAACTAAACTAAAATGTAAGGTCCTGGAATCTAGGCCCAAGCCCGAAGCCTTTCTAAAATCAGTCATAGAGACCAGTAAAATACTATTTATACTAAGCATTGTATGAAACAAGTAATTGATAAATACTTCCAAGATTGCTAGACCTATTGGAAAGTAGAAAAAATACTCTGCTCTCATGATTCTTATCCAATAAATTTTTGGATTCATAGTTGGCATAATGTAACTTCTTTATTTTGAACATCTGATTTAAAATCTGCAGCAAGTAATGCACACATGAGTGTTTGTTCATGTACCCCAGCCAGGTGGAGTTAATGGACAGTATGGTGAAACAAACATGGATAGAGGAGAAAGACTGGGTAGAGTGGAATTGTGTAGATAGTAAGGAACATGGTTCCTAGTAATTATTCCATACATGACTTTTATGATGTTATCTTGCATAATAAACAATACAGTTATTTTCTATTATGAGAAAATGTTTACAAATTTTCTGCCATCTGCCTGAGAGGCCTAATGTCATATATTTAGTGACTTATTAAAGCACACGTGTACATACCACAAAGAAAGATTCACCTCAAACACATAAGATGCAGTCTAAATACACTGCAGAGAACTGTAGCACATCTGAAAGACTTTTTGTCACGAATATTCAACGTTTGCCAAAAGAAAAATGACTCCATTGACATTATTTCCCTAGTATTTATTTTGTTTCATTTGTTTAAAGCAAAATCCCTCACAGCATGCTCATCATATTCATTTGTAAAACATTTTATATATTTATGTGACTGAAATTAAAATACCACATTTTATTGTGCTGACAACTGACTGACAAGTGTTAGGTGTCCTCAGGGGAAAATTGTTAAATAAAAACATATTTTGAAATTTCCTATTGAATCAATCATTATTTCCAACACTAAAACTTTTATGGGAATAAAAGATGGATGAGATGGTGAAAGAGGCAAATAGTTTTTTATGATATTATGGGGTCTTGCCTTGTTTTGTGCTGTGTTTGACAAACAGCGACATCTGTCTAAAATCTGTCAATATGATGGATGGGCAACATAAATCACATTATCTTATGTCAACACTGTTCTCAGAACAATATTTTAACATAACTTCAGTATTATGTCATGAGTGTGACCCTTGGGAACAAAGAAAGAACAAATAACATCCAGGTGAATCTTACGTGCATAGTTATATTTAACCTATTCTGACTTAGAACACCAAAAGTTTCTAAATAAAAAAATTCAATTTGAGAGCTGTTAAGATGATATTGAAATTATTGTGAAGCATCTACACTACTGTAAGTTAGCACTGATGACATTTCTATTATGTTTTTAAGGCAATGAAATTAAAACATTCAATGTACCAAGTTGGACTTTTGATTAAAATTTATTTGAATATATTCATAAATCTTTCATGTGATTATTACACCTTCTCGATGTCAGTTTTAGAACTCTTGCTTTTGACAACTTAATAAAGTATTTGAAAACATCATAGGGCTCGGCGCCTGTGGCTCAATCTGCTAAGGCGCCAGCCACGTACACCTAAAGTGGCAAGTTTGAATCCCCAGCCCGGGCCCACCAAACAACAATGATGGCTGCAACCAAAAAATGGCCGGGCATTGTGGTGGGCGCCTGTGATCCCAGCTACTTGGGAGGCGGAGGCAGGAGACTCGCTTGAGCCCAGGAGTTGGAGGTTGTTGTGAGCTGTGATGCCATGGC
>CAUYQV010059433.1:0-13109 GCA_963574575.1 Galagoides demidoff
ATGTGGGGAATATATACAGATTTATACAGTTTTCCAGTTTTGTGCCTGGCCGGAGGGTGCAGTGGCATGCCAGCAGGGGTAGGAGGTCCAGTTTTTAGGGGGTTTCTCCCGTGAGATAGAGTGGGAGGAAATTTGAACTCTGCTCGCTTGTTTGCATGGAGTAAACTGCGAGCCCTTGTTGTGGGGGAGGGGACTCCCGTCCGCTTGGTGGTGGTTTCTGTACCTTTTGGTTTCTTTTTGGGGTCGCAGCTCGCCTCAGGAAGGTTGAAGTGTGCTCCTCATTCTTCTCTCTTGGCTCTGCTCCAGACCATCAGCTAAGTAGCTAAACTTCTGTCCTTTCAGCCTCCTTCTGGACGGGAGCTTCTGTAAAAAGCTGGTTGCAGTCCGCCATCTTGGCTCCGCCCGAGTTTTCCATTTATTAAGGAAAGTCATTTTGTTAGCAATTCCTTCCAGCTAGGAAAGATGAATTTAGAGAGGTAGGTAGGAATCAAATTATGCAGAGTATGCTAGTCATGTGAAGAATTTTGAACTTTATCTTAAAAGCAAAAGAAAATTACTGAATACTTGTAAGTAGTCAAAGTTTAGAATCAGATTGGCATTTTAAAAAGAGCACTTGGGAGCCCTCACAGTATGAAACTGATGTAATGAGAAACATCCACTCAGTGTAAGAAGGTAACTGGGGAAATATTCCTCCACATTTAGGAAGACCAGCAAAGCCAAAGCGGAATAGAGCATGGTCTTCTAGCTCACAAGACAAAATTTTTCAAATATGAGGAATAAAATGACAAACTATTTCAAAGGAAAAAATTCCTATAGGTTTCCAGGATTCATTTAAACTATTTTAATTATAATGGTACTTAAATATGTATTGAAACTAAACATGATAAAAATATAACTATAGTTCTTAAACCATTATAAACCAAATAAATTTACAAAGTAAACACTAATAAAAATACAACTAAAATTAGAACATTTAGAACATTAATAAACTATCATGGAAGTCTGTTTCGTGCAAACTAAACGGTCAAAACTTGATTTGGTAGTTGAAAGATGCAGTCTGTTTTGTTTCTCTCTTTCTTTTAATTTCATTAACAATACAAGTACCTGTCCACAAATGTACAAAATGATGTTACCAAAAAAGTTTTACTTGCTGGCTCAAATTAATCAGATATCATGTTAAGCAAAATTCTACCACTGGGAATCTTCACAGGGTATTTTTAGTGAGGCACAATTTGATAATTCTGTAAAGTTTACTTACTGTCATCAAGATGGTATAGTATTGCAACATCTTAGAAATCTTCATTAACATGGCATTTAATACTCTTGTTGAACAGTCTTCATTATATATTTACCTCTCCACTATTACCAATGAATTATTGCAAATTGATATATTTGAAGATGGAATTTGTGTAACACATCTATTTAAAACACAGTACTATTTCTTTTGAACTTAATATGCCAAAATGCGAAGAGGAAAGAAAGAAGGAAATAAAACTGAAAGATTAAAAAGGAAGAAACAAAATTATAATACTCACAAATTATATTGTTTTATGCATAAAGACCCTAAAAGATGCTTTAAATAAATTAGTAGAATTAATAAAAGAGTCTAGTTAAACTTGCTGGAAACAAAATGTTGGTATGCATTTTATATACCAGCATCAGTTGAAAAATAAAATTAAAAAGTTGTTATTTAAAATATGATACCAAGAAGCATCTAATGATGACTATGTAGTATAACAGAAGATAGATAAGATCTTTCTGGAGAAACAAATAAAACTTTTCTGAACAATGTCAAAGGGGGTCCAGTTACATGCAAAGATAGACCATGTTCATTGATTAGACAAGGTAATATTTTGAAAAGTTCAGTTTTTTCCATAAATTAATTTAATGAAATAATAAACATATCCCCAATAAGTTTTTTTTTCTTTTTTGAAAATTGGCATGCTGATTGCAGATTTTATATATTCAAAGACACAAGAATAACCAAGATATTTCTGGAGTTACACATCTTACATAAAGCATTTTCAACCCAAAGTGAGTAAGAGTGTAAGGTGTTGGTGTAGGCAAGAAAGTAGATCAATAAAACAAGTTATAGACTCTTGAAACAGATCCATGAATATGAGCTTGTGAGATAAGATAAGGGTAGTTCTACAGATCAATGCAGGGATGAAGATTTTTTTTTTCAATAAATCATTTGTGGAAATTGGTTATACTTTTAAATAAAAATAAAGTTGAATGCCTTTCACATGCCATATATAAAAAAAATCCACTCTTGGGGGCCAAGGTAAGTGGATTGCTTGAGTTCAGGAGTTCGAAACTAGCCTGAGCCAGAGTAAGACCCCGTCTCTACTACAAATAGAAAAAAACTAGTCAGGCATAGTGGCTCATGCCTGTAATGTCAGCTACTTGAAGGCTGGGACAAGAGGTTGCTTAAGCCAAAGAGTTTGAGGTTGCTGTGATCCATGAAGCCAAGTACTCTAACCAGGGCAACAGAGTGAGAGCCTATCTCAAAACAAGCAAACAAACAAATAACAGCTAGACTGAAAACCTAAATGAGAAAGAAAAAATCATTAAACCTTAAAAAGATAATAGGATATCTTTCCGACCTCAGGGTAATGAACAATTTTATAAACTTGACATAAAGAGCATAAGCTATAAAAGGTTGGTACAATGACTTAAAGTTGAGAACATCTATTAATTAAAAGACACCACAAAGAGAATGAAATGAATCCACAATATGAGAGTGGATATTGATAACACATCAATAAGATTAGAGAGTTTTAGGCTGCTTCTTGATAAAAGACTGAGAATAAAGGGAAGGCAAAGGAAGGGCAGGAGCAGAGCCATGTGCTAATTAGTAGACTGAGGCCCTTGCAGGGACAAGGAAAAAACATGTGAGCATTTGAAACATTTGCCCATTAGCAGGAAGGATGAGAAGGGAGAGGGTTACAGATAAAGGAATAGTTGCAGGCTTGTTGGAACAAAGAAGGTGGAAATCCTGTCTTTGTAATTTACAAAGTAATCATAAGGTCATCATGAGAGTTTAGAGAGGTCAGTTGCAAGGTTGAATATTTGAAGAGAGGGAAGAAAGTATGAAATAGTTGTAGAAGGAAGAATGAACTTACTTCTGAGCAGCTCTGAGGGCCAATTTGACGTTTTTTCACAATTACATGAAAAATTTTCTGATAATCCTCGGTCTTTGAACACATTTTCAGAGAATAGCAGTGGTTTATCCAGGGTTGGGTTTTTCTAAGGAGGCATGACAGAAATTTATCTGTTTCAGGCAAGCTTCAAAGTGTTTCAAATACACTAACGTACACTAACATTTAATTCTTCCAATAACTTTATGTGAAAAATACTAACATTATCCTCTTGTTACAAATGAAGCAAGAGGATTTTAATTCTGAACAAGGGAATGGATATTCAAGGGAAAGACATTGTGATGGATCATGGAATCAGGGGTAAGGAGTTAAAGAAGGTAGAAGAGACTCATAGAAACCATCAGGGTCAATGAATTAAAAGTCTAAGTGAAGCTAAAATGTTATTGCAGTGAGTGTTCTTAAGCAAGGAACCAGAATGTTAGTAGGCTGTGACAGAAAAGTGATGTTATAATTAGCGATTTCAAAGGGGGTTTGTTTCTGGTAATGACAAGGCACAGGGGAAAAGCAAATGGGTAAGTTGGAAGAGAGAGGGTCACTGGAAGTCAAGGACTTGAGAGCAGGGATGTGGGTGGAACATCTTTGTGGATGTGGATATCAGCTAGAAGGAAGGAACAATCATGCTATGGTCTAGGATGGGGAAGAGTGAAAGAGGTGGTAAGAGGTGGTCTCAGTCCACTGAGTGCTTGGAAGTTCTGAGATGAAGGCGATTAGAAGGAGGAAGGTGATTGAACTAGATAGCATGAGCCTCAAAGGCAGGAATTTTATAAAAGGGAAAGGAAACAATCTTGAAAGATCATTGGAAACCATGAGAAAAGTCCACCTTGATTCTGAGGCACATAAAAGGAAATAATCCCAAGTGAAAGGCTACAGGGGCAATAGTGTCACCTGGGGATTATTTCAGTGATATCAGGAGTGGAGAAAATTTCTAGGAAAGAAATTGACTGTATAGGGAATGATGATCATGGGGCAGAATTCTAGAGATCACTGGGTTGGATATGGGAGGGAAGAGAAGATGGGGATTAGGTTAACAGGACATAAAAGCTGTGATGATTGAGCTCTCAGTAGATGGTATGTAGATGCCCAGTGATGTTTGCATGTGCTTCTGGTTAATCATGTAAACTCAATCTGGGAGCATAGTGGTGAGCACCTAGATTATTAATATTTGTCTGTGTCCCCAAAGTAATCCCAGGGATTACAGTAGCAGCTCCAGTGGCCTTGGTGGAATTGGAGAAAATGAACAGAAAGCATGAGGCTTATCTTTCTTGGGGGCCAAGAGAGTGGGGTCTCCAGGTGGCCCAGTTTACTCTTCTCATGGGTGGAATTTTTTATGTAAATGTGTACTTTAAAATCATTCCTATGTACCAGCTGGTAATTATTTCCCATTCCTCCTTCCCCAAGGCAAGAGAAATTTACCTTTTAAACAATTTCATATTAATACTAGAAGTTGAAACACTTAAACTCGAATGTTTAAAAGTATAAGTAAGCTATTTACTCTGACCAAATATCAAACCTTTGCCACCTGTGTTGTTTTTTGAAGACGTGATGGATCTTGTGATAATTCAAGATAAAAAGGCAATATACATATAAAAGAATTCCACTATCTTTTAAAAGGCACATAACATTATGGAGATTTATGGCTATGATTGAACAAGTAGAATAGCCTATCAGCAGGGTTCTTAGATATAAGCAACAAGGCAAACTTGGGCTGATTTTGGCAGAAAAGATAATTATGAAAGGAAGCCTGGACAGCTGGGAAACCCACTGAAAGCACAGAGGCAGAGATGTCGTGCTGACAGAGCTCTGCATCTCTGGAGGAGGAGAATCTTTTTCTTTTTCACATGAAAGTCCTTAATAGACTAGCTGTGGCTTTGGATGGAGACTCTACCTCAGGCTGACAGAATCTAGAAAATGCCTCTATCACACCAGAGGACTGGTCTGGTACTACCACCCAACTGGATTGTATTATCCATTGCTCAAAAGAAAGCCGTATCTGGAGACAGCAGGGGTTGCAGCAGAGAAAGTTTAATATTACAGGGCACCAGTCAAGAAGATGGGAGAAAATTTCCCAAATCCATCTCCCTAGGAATTTGGGGGATAAGATTTTTAAAAGTAGTTTGGCAGACAAAGAGCTAGGGAATTGTGTCTGCTGATTGGCTGGGGATGAACTCATAGGGTTGCAGAAACTGTCTTCTTGCACTAAGACGGTTCCTAGGTAGAGGGTTGCAGGACCTATTGAGTCAGCTCCTATATGTGGCCACTGGTTCATCTGGGGTCAGTTGGTCCCCCCAAATGCAAAGTCTAGAAAATATCTCAAAGACCTGTTTTAGGTTTTATAATAGCAATTTTTCTCTAGAAACTATTGGGGAAGTTACAAATCTTATGCTAGTTAAGGATATCTAACTCCTGAGCAGTAAGCAATTACAGGAAGGCAAGCTAGGGACCAATAGCTTGTTTTTTAACTAAGCCTGTACATTTTCAGAGTTCAGGCCCCTATCACAGTTCTCACATTGTGGCCCTTTATTAATTTTATAAAGGGCAGTTTCATAGGAGGCCCCTTATGGGCACTGCCCACACCACTGGCATTCTCACTCCTGGGCATTCCCGTAGGGCATGTCTTCCAAGTTACTGTGGCTCCAGGATGGGGTGTATTCCCTTTAGCTGCAAAGAAGGACAGAAATCATAAGATTCTTTAAACTAAGTGACAAAGGGGACACAAGTTATCAAAAGCAGCTCTATTCAGCAAAAGCAGTCCTAAGAGGAAAATTTATAGCTTTTAATGCTTATATACAAGAAAAGAAAGACTACATATTTACAATTTCATAAACCATCTCAATAAATTAGAAAAGGAAGAGCAAACAAATCCTAAACCAGGCAGAAGAAAAGAAATAACTAAGGTCAGAATAGCACTAAATGAAATTGATAACAAGGGAATTATACAGAAGATTAATGAAACAAAAAGTTAATTCTTTGAAAATATAAAAAAAACAACAGCCTCTTGCTAGATTAACCTAAAACAGAAAAGGACCCAAATAAGTTCAATTAGAAATGAAAAAGGAAACATTGCAACTGATACCCCAGAAATACAAAACATCATCTCTGAACACTATAAAATCCTCTATGTACATAAACTAAAAAACATTGAGGAAATGGAAAAATTCTTGAAAACACACACAATCTCCCTAGGCTCACTAAGTAAAAAATAGAACTCCTAAACAAAACAATACCAATTTTTGAAATTAAAACCGGCAATAATAAATATTCCAATGAATAAAGTCCTGAATCAGATGGTTATACAGCTGAATTTTATTAGACTACAAAAAGAACTGGTCTATATACTGCAGAAATTATTTTATAACATCAACCCATTCTATAAAGCCAGTATCACCTTGATACCAAAGCCAGGAAAGGATACATTTAAAAAAAAAAAAAACAAAAAACCATGTACCAACATCCTTTATGAATATATAGAAGCAAAAAATTTCAATAAAATTCTAGAAAACTGGGTGACACCTGGCTCAGTGAATAGGGGGCCAGGCCCATATACCGAGGGTAGTGGGTTCGAACCCAGCCCCAAACAAACTGCAACAAAAAAATAGCCAGATGTGGAGTGGGCACCTGTAGTCCCAGCTACTCAGGAAGTTGAGGCAAGAGAATCGCCTAAGCCCAAGAGCTGGAAGTTGCTGTGAGCTGTGACACCACAGCATGCTACGGAGTGACAAAGTGAGACTCTGCAGGCCTAGGCAAGTCCTCAGAGAAAAAGAATTCCATCTTAAAGCCATTTTCTGTGGGGAACACATGAAGCTAAACTGCCATGTCTTAGTGTGGGGTACTGCACCACTACAGAATGTATTCATGATGTATTTGACTTAATAAAAAAAAAATTGCAAAAAAAAAAAAAGTCTAGAAAACCAAATTCAGAAGCATACCAAAAAGTAATCCACCATGACCACGTAGGCTTTATCCCAGGGATGGAAGGATGGTTCAATGTAGGCAAATCTGCAAATGTGACTCACCACACAAACAGTTGTAGCTTTTAATGTAAACGTTTATTTTGTCACTTAACAGACCTGTAGACATGGATTAGCTATTACTAGTAAAGCTACTAGGAGTTGAAAATATTTCTGCAAATGACAGCTGTGGGTGGTAACGTTTGAGAGGATGGTCTGTAGATTTAAATGTTAAAAAGATTGAGATTGATTTCTTTAAAGCACTTATGTGACACATACACAGCCAACTTAAAATCAGGTTCTAGGATTTGTATTTGGAGACATTCAAGCAGAAAGTATGGTTAGCTCTGCTCCGGTTCACATATTCTCGGCCTGGCTCTTCCCCGCCTTTACTACAGCTGCTTTTCCTAACCTTCTCCATTTCTTTCAAGCCCCTGACTCAATCCCATTGTCTTTCTGAGTACATGACCTTATCTCCTATCTTTCAGTGAAATCAGAAGGCTTCAGGATGGAACTCTCCCAAAGCCCTAACTTTTGCACTGACGCAAATAGGTGTGTAATTATTTGCTTAATGTCTTTGCGTCTCTCCTGCTCCAGATCAGGAACTAAGCCTGTGTCCCTCGTGTCTGCAGTATGGTCCACTAGGGGGTCAGGAGGTATCTATCACCTAAATGAATGAACATTCTTCCCTTATGTTTTTGTTTTAAAAGCTTTATTTTTAATGTAATATATTATAATTATGGTCAAGTTCCAAAATATTATAGTACCAAATTATATTAAAGGAAATGTTAAAGTAAATCCCACTGGCTCCCTTCCTCACCTCCTATTCTCCAGCCTCAGAAGCTAACCTTTCCCTGCTCCCTAGTTTTATCCTCTTGTTGTGATCCCCTTTAGGAAGCACTTTTTTGCATTGGCAGCCAGGGAGGGGGACTTGGAAGGCATTTACTCAGAGTGGCCAAAAGAGTTGCAACAGCTGAGGGTGAGGGCAGCAGTGTGGCCAAGCAGAAGAGTGGCTGGTGCCAGAGATGCTAAATCAGTCATTAGATCTTAAGGGTGAGTGCAGGCTAAAGAAAATAGGGCAAAGCAAAAGGTCAGAGAAATGCAGCAGGAGGTCGAGAATTTAGATGCAAGGCAAGACCAAGTGAGAGGGTCCAAGGTCACTAGAGGAACGCAAAAAGGATATGGAGAAGGAATTTTAAATTTTTCATGTTGGGGGATCTGGCTATGGTGTGCACCCACAGTGGGTTAGCAAGGGCTGGGCTGATACTCTGACATCTTTTCAGAAGTTCAACTCTATCAATTATCCTCTTTCTCAAGTATAGTGGGCATCTCCCTTCCCTCTAATTTTCTTTCTCAGACTGTGAATATGTACACTGTCTCTTTCACCTAAAAACAAAACAAAAAACCTTTTTGTCAACTGTGAACCTCCTTCCAACTACTTCCCTCAATCTCTTTTCTGCCAATTCTAGACAAATTTCTTGAAAGAGTCATGAAAGCTCACTATCTAGATTTGTTACTCCCCACTCCTACCCAATTCAATTAATTCTGTCTTCAGCCTCACTCTGTTGAAAACCATGTTTGCCAAAGGCATCAGTGACCTTCTTATTGCTATTATAGATAGAGATGACATGATAGCATTTCTATCTGAATAGCTTCTTTGGGGGGTCTGAGGTTGTTACCTCCTCCCTCCTTAGTTGGCCTTTGTGACACACCCCTCTGCTGGTTCTGTATCCCTCTCTCTGGTTTACCTTTTTCATTTCCCTTTCGAGGCTGTATTCGTCTACTTGTTTTTATGTGTAGCTTCTGGGCAATTTGTATGTGTCTTCCCTTTCCTTCTCAGTTAAAGCGGTCAGGCTGCCTCAGCACCCAGCCCTGAAACACAACCTGCTCCAGATCACTGTCCAGAATCACTTCCCTACACTTCTCATCTTCTATGTTTAGACCATCTCACTGCTTCATTTTTCTTACAAGAAAGCCTCTGCATGAGTCATTTTGCTGCATTGTTGCTAAGGGTAGGATTCTGGCTGTTTGCCGGGGACTCCTCTGGGTGACTTGCTTTCATTTATTAATTTATTTATTCAGTTATTTCTTGTCTATAAAGATTTGCAGACTCATCATGATACAGTCACTATGGATATATGTATAACCTCTAGTTATCACAACAAACTTAGAAGATGGTGTATTGTTATTTTATAAGTGATGAAAATGAGGCTGGGAACTGTCTACTTTGGCTAAAAGAATACTTAAGAGGCAGACCAGGAATTTGAATTCATAGCTTTTTCTATTTCACTAAGATACCTTAAAAAGCATTCTGTCTTTCACCAAGCATCTTATGCCAAGAGTTTTCCTACCATTTATCTTATTATTCCAGGGAGTAATTAGGCTGTGGCCTGATGACACTCTTGAAACAGAGAATGGAGGGATTCATAACAATGAAAACTCAGAATTTTATAACTTTTTTTTACTAACACCATAGCACATGTCTTCATGTGATCCAGACAAGGTTACCTATAAATTATGTAGCTTGACATTTGCTTTTTTTTTTTTTTAAGGCTGTTTGAGAACTCTTGACCTGTAGGAATTTAGGAATTCTCACCTCAGCCTCACAAAGTGTTGTGGTTATAGGCATGAGCCTCTGTCCAGGCCAAAAGTCACGTATTTGTTCCTGTTTTGGGGGAACTTACAGTGTAGTGGTAGGGGATAGAGTATATTTTTATATCTGAGAAAAGTCCCAGGAAAGAAAAGAATAAAATTAATTAAGAACTAATAGCAAAAATCCCTAACCCAGGTTGGATATGCGTGTTGGAGTATGGGGAGGGGTCAGGGTCGTTGTCAGGTGAGCTGAAGAGTGTCAGTTGAGTTGAAGTCCAGCTCATAAATGGGGGAGAAAGGGTACTTCAGATGAGAAAACAGCATGTTCAAAGGCTCTGGGCTGAGGATGAAGACATAATGCTTTCGAACCTAAAAGGCTAGGGCACAGACTGAGGTGTGACAAAAGAAGACAAGAGAAGCAGGCTGGGCCAGACCGTGCAGACTACACCTCCATTATTCTCTCCTAAGGATGATAACGCAGCAGGATGGGGTAATATTATCAGATCTGTGATTTGAAAAGTTCACTCAGTCTACAACACAGAGAACCTGTGGAAGGGCCACGGAAGGATGCATTGGAGAATAGTTAGGGAGCTATCTCTGAAATCTGAACAAGCAATGACAATGGTTTGGACTAATGGAGTGTTCACAGGGGAAGAGAGAAGTGAATGAACTTGAAACATATTGAGGAGGTAGAATCTGTAGGACTCGCTGACAGATTAAAGACGAAGTGATGGAGAATAAGGCATTAAGGTTAAATCCTAGGAGTCTGAAGTGCCTAACTGGATGAATGATGGTGCCATTTGCTGAGACAAGGAAAAGTAGAAGTTGAGAAAATCATGGTTTTAGTGGGTTGTGTGGGTTCTAAGGTGACCAGACATCCCACTTTTGGCAGGACAGTCATAATTTTTAACAATTTGTCCCATGTCCTGTGGCATTTTTTAAAAGTCCTGATTTTTGGAAAGAATGCACAATAAGCTAGGGAATGGGGAGAGAATGGGTTTACCTTTTTCATTAGATCTTAAGGGTGAGTGCAGGCTAAAGAAAATAAGGCAAAGCAAAAGGTCAGAGAAATGCAGCAGGTTTTTGGCTGCCATGTGACTATTTCGCCAGGATATAAGTTTTATATTATTTTTGTTAATTTTATAATGTTAAACCTTAATAATAACAAATAATTGTTGAGAACTGATCATCGAGAACTGCTTATCAAAGTTCGCATTGTTGATCCGTTGTTAGAATTTGACAACCATTGTTTGGACTTAATGAACAATGGCATTTTTTGGCATTGGCAACCACAAAAACATTTTGTAACTGTCTCTCAGATGATACACATTGTACTGCATGCTAGTGCTAGTTAAACAAGTGATATCAACAAATCAGCTATTCAGATAATTTAGGTAAGTAATTTATTTATTTCATGAATTTAGCAGATAGTACTCGTATTACTTATATTTTATAGTGGCAGCAAAAAGTCTAGCTCTGGCCTTGAAAGTGACACTTACAACTTACGAGGTACCATTATTTAAAAAATATATTGATAAGGAAAAGGTTAAATCTTGGGCATCAGCAAAAATCACAATAGAGAACATGGTTAGAAATAGTTCATCATTTTGAAATAAACCATGTTCCATACAATAATGCACTAAAAATTGTGGGATATGAGCTTTCCTTACCAGGAATTAATGCTGTGAATGAATGCGTTTTTTTCTATGGTAAATAAAGTGTGGACATTAGCAAAATCACAATTAAGTGTTGAGACTTTGAAAGCCATTTTATGCATAAAATATAATTTAACAAATTCTTGTGAAAAATTTCATGACCTTTTAAATGACAGCAATCTACTAAGAAAAAAATTCACTCAAGTGAGAAATATGCCAAAGAATAAAATAATACCATACATAATTTTTTTAATGTATTATATTTGTAAATTGTACTTACGTTGAAATGAAAAAAATATATTAGAATACTATTTTTGCATTCTATGAAAAAAAATTTTGTTGCTCCATATAGACCAAATTTTTAATTAAGAACCCCCCCTCCAGTCAATGGTGTCCCGCTTTACCAATGTTAAAATCTGGTCACCTTAGTTAAACTAAGCATCTGTGGCACAATAAAATAATTGCTGAATGAATAGGTCAGAACAATAAGGAGAGACCTGGGTTGGAGACATGAACATAGGAGTCATCATCAGTGAAGTAGTAATTAAACCATGGGCACAGATGAGGTCAAGGTGAGAGTGAGAAGAGGTGAGGGCCTAGGGTTGAACGATCTAGAATGCTTTCATTTAAAGGATCCACTTCCTGGTCATTTAAAAGGAAAATACTTTCTGAAAAAACGTATGTTACTTCTTAAAATTCCTTAAGCAAGTTTTAAAATCCTAAAATCAATAAACAAGCTAAAAAAAAACTCTTCACCTCTCTGGTCCCTGATGAATCTGTAATGTTTTATTTATTAAAAATAAAACCCCAAATATGCAAAATATTGGCATCTATTCAAGTCTATGAATGAATGCCTGAGCATTAGTTATACATCTCTATACCTTTTGTATGAATAAACTGTTTCATAATTAGATCACAGCAAAGATGACAAAAAGGGAATAAGCCATAAGCCAATAAAAACTCAGGTCATAAAATTAAATACCAAAACAGTTAAAGGAAGAGTAAAAGATTACAGACATTGCCAAAGAAACTCTTGGCTTTACTAGGGCATGTTTAGGCTCAATAAGATGTGCCCTGAAAGATTCTGCTGATAACTTTGTAAAATAGAAATTTATAACATAGAGATCATAATAAATAAAACCTTGGCTTGATTTATAAATCAGGGTAATGAGAAGCAAGAAGTTGGCTAACGTTGTCTTTGTGCAGAAAGGTGGTTAGTTTGGTTTAATGAATGGATTCAACTCTTGTGAACCTGTATGCACATAAATATGATTTAGAAATGGGAAAACAAAACAAAAAAAAAAAAGAAAAGAAAATAGGATAAATTGGATTTAATTTTGACCAAAGTACATTAAACATGAATTTTTAATTCAACTTGTTGATATATTGTTTAGGATATTGCATTCATTTATAAGTGAAATATGTTTGTAATTTCCCCTTTTTAATAATATATTTTCTTCAATTTTAATATCAGGTGTATCCAGATGAAGTAGAATAATTTTGAAGTATTTCTTCTTTTTCTATTGTCTACAAGATTTAGCATGATCTGTTTTTTGAAATTATCTTTTACTTTTATTTATAAATATTAGTTGTCTATTTTTTGAGACTATGGAAAAAAATAATAAGAAGAAGTTAACTGATGACTTCATACTGAAACTCAGAGTCAAAGCATTCTATAATAGACATACTCTTATTTGACAATGTGAATGTTACTTTCTTTGCATTATTATTATTATTATTGTTTAATATTTCAA